>CAJJDN010000169.1:0-28787 GCA_905182985.1 Paramecium sonneborni | reverse complement strand
GGAACTTAATAACCACCCAGTGGAACATAATAACCACCCAGTGGAACATAATAACCACCAAGTGGAACTTAATAACCACCCAGTGGAACATAACAACCACCAACTGGAACTTAATAACCACCGAATGGAACATAATAACCACCTAATGGTACCTAATACCCAGGTGGATAATAATAAGGTGGTCAACAATAAGGTTAAATGGGATAAGGACAAGGATAAATGGGATAAGGACAAGGATAAATGGGATAAGGATAAGGTCAAATGGGATAAGGATAAGGTCAAATGGGATAAGGTTAAGGTCAAATGGGATAAGGATAAGGTTAAATGGGATAAGGATAAGGATAAGGATAAGGATAAGGATAAGGAGGACCAGAAAGACCTTAAGGACCTCCTCCCTAATCTAAAGGATAATGGAATCAAGATTCAGAATAATAAGAACAATGTGTTGAAGTTGAAGTCTCTTGTGCTGATACAGAAATAGTTTTTAAAGATAGATGTGTAGCTTAAACCTGTGAAAACTTAGAAAAAGTTTAAAGCAAATAAGAAGGTGGAAAGAAAAAGCTTCCAATGAGATTTGATGGAAAAGCTGACTTCAATGACAATAAAGATGTTGTTGTACAACTTGTATTCCCTGATAAAAAAGATAAACCTCTTATAAAATCAGATGGAAATGCGAATGCTTGTATAGAAAGATCAATTTACAGATATAGACCAAGTTTCTTAAGTGAAACATTAGATGATTCAACTGTTACAAGCACTTATGATGATGATAAATAATTAAGAATTTGGGAATTCACAATTTCAAATGCAGATATTGATAGCAAATTATTTAAAGATGAATAAATAGATAAGATAGTTTATACTGGTTACTATTCAGTCAAACTTACAATCTAAGAGAAGAAATTAGCTTAATTCTTCTTCACATTCTTTGTAGCAGTTGACTTAGATGGAAATGTATTATCAGCTAAAGCAACATCTGAAGCTTAAGATGATACTCCTGCTTGTGCAACTGAAGATAATTGTGTTTCAAGAGCAGAAACTGAAGTTGGATTCTGCAGTGATTCAACCTGTTCAACACTAGTTGAATAACCATAAGTCTATGCTAGTAAAAATTTCTATGTTGTTCAAAGAGTTAAATAAACTGGATTTGAATCATGGAAGGTTGGAGATGCTGATGTCACTATTACTGGTGATGGAGTCAATAAAAAATTGAAGCCCACTTAATAACAAAAACAACCAGGATAAACTATTTATACACTAAACGTTGATATAATTGCTAACAATGTTGAATTTTCAGTCAATGGCAAACTTGAAGATCCAACTGCAGCAAGAAGATTCAGATTTTTAGAAGACACCACTACAACCACTGATGGTGCTGAGGTTTCTTCTGCTAAAGCTGTTGGCTCTACTACTATAGAATGCATTAAAAAAGATGAAAACTCTTCATGCCCTACAGCTGAAGAAGCTAAAGCATACAACAAACCAGATTGCGGAACTGTTGGATAATCTGAATGTGAAGGTTATGGATATATCTGGTCTTTTATGATGTTTGCCATCATCATGCTTATCTAATGATAAAGTATTTACATCAATCAAGAATATTAATCAAATTTTATATTTTTTAATTCAAAATATATTATAAATTATATTTAATAGAATTATAAATATAATTATTAAAATAAATGTTAGGAACAGAATATTGGTCTTATTAATATTATACTTATTAGGATATAATATTATTAAAGAAGATTTTAAAAGTTGATTAAGTAGGATTTGTAAAGATTTATGAAGATGAAAAAATAATTGAATATTAGATTGATAGATCTTAACATCTTAGATTAAGCGATTTAATTTAAATGATTGTATTTTTATAATATTAAGTTGTAATAGAAAGCAAATTATGCAAAAATTAAACTGGGATAACTTATCTAATTATTCCTTAATCTAATAAATTAAGTCTTATAATTACAAATCTCATACTAAATTGAACATTAATATTTAGATGTTAATAGAATTTGGTTAATTTTTAATGATCCAAATTAAATAATAAATGTTTTCCCTAATAAAATCAAGTATTCTATTGGATTTACAGGATATTAATGTTAATTATATGAAGATAGTTTACATTAAATCAAACCAGCATAAAAAGAAATCTTATAAATTATTAAAGACATTTTGATTGACTTTAAAAGTAGTCATATATTTTTTAATGATTCAAAAAAAAATTAGATTCTAAAATTAATTTATGATCCAATCATTTAAGAATGTGATAAATTCAATATTTATAATACTTAAAATGTTATTATAGAAATTTTATGTAAATAAGACTTTGATAATGAATAACAGAGTATTAGTTTAGATGACATATAATAAATTAATAATTGTATGAAGTAACGGAAAATTACAAAAAAATATTGTGAAAATTGTATTAAATATTTCATAGATATGTTTAAAGAACAATAATCATATTTTATAGAAAAAATTTTAATGTAAAACATGAAAAATTTAGTTGCTATTCTTGATGATCAATAATAACCATAAGATTAAAACGATATATTATAACATTAAATATTAAATATGAGTGCTGAAAAACTTGAAAAGTTGTAATAACATTTTGAATCATAATAGAGCAAATTAAAGAACAATTTAAAGCAATCTATTAACTAATTATTAGAAGATATTTTAGAAAACCAAATGAAAAATTTTAAATTGTAAATTTCAGAGGAAGAAAAATAAAAATTGCTGAATAACTTATTAGATAGAATTGTCAATATGAAATTTAATAAGTACTTTTACAATTCTATATATTTTTCTAAAAAATAAAATTAATAAGATTTCCAATAATATTAAGAAAGTTTAATTACTAAATTTTCAACAGAAATAGTAACTAAAGAAGTTGAAATGTTGATTTAATACAAAATTTTATTACTAATTGATGAACTAATTTGATATAATCTTGTTTTTAAACTCTTAATCATTTTTTACATTAAGTTAAATTTGGTTATTTACTTATTATTTTTAAATTAAATCATTTCTTTCAATTTTAATGTCTATAATAACATTTTAAGTATTATAAATATTGAATTTATCACATTCTTAAATGATTGGATCATGAATTTATTTTAGAATCTAATGTTTTTTAGAATCATTAAAAAATATATAATTACTTTTAAAGTCAATCAAAATGTCTTTAATAATTTATAAGATTTCTTTTTATGCTGGTTTGATTTAATGTAAACTATCTTCATATAATTAACATTAATATCCTGTAAATCCAATAGAATACTTGATTTTATTAGGGAAAACTTATGCTTATAACTTCCTAATTTAATAGTTGGATACTTATTCCTAATTTTTCCTGAGATTAAAATTGATTAGTTGTTTTGCTATTTTTTTATTTATATTTAGAAATTTAATATTTTTTTGACTAATATAAAGAAATTAATCATCCTAAAAACATCACAGTGAAGATGTGTATTCATTTGAAACATTTATTGAATCTAAATATGTTAAATATTTCAATAATACATTTTGGTTATATTTCAATAATGAAGAATTCAAAAATTAAATTTATGCAGCTATTTCAAAAAGCCTAATTGCATCTATATAAGATAAATTAAAAATCTTCTTTATGTACAAAATACTTTAATTGATTGATGATTTGATATGAATTATTAATAAGTTTATAATGACAATATTTTTAATATATAGACTATAATTATTTTAATTATCTAAATATTTATGAAGCATTTTAAATATTCCTCTAAAGATATTTATACTTTTGAAAATTTGGATGATTTGAAGAGAGAACTAAAATTTGATAATATTGGTTAGGTAAACATTAAAGAATAAGAACAATTAATAGAATATATTGTAAATAGAGAAAAATTTATGAGATTAAGCGATCTCATTATTTTTATTGTATTTTTTCATTGAAAATAGTCAAATGATTTTGTAAGAATTCATTTTGGTCAACTTTTGATTTTAGTTCAATCTTTAGCTACAAAAGTTTAGAAAATGGAAGAAAACATGATTTAACATTATTATTTAGATTCTAATAGAATTTGGTTACATTTTATTGATTTAGATTAAAGGCCGTCTATTAAATATTAATTGTTAGATTATGTTATTAATTTCACTGGTTATCAATGTCCAAATTATGAAAAGTTTGATGAAAGCGTAGACTTAAAAATCAAAGCATCTAAAAAAATACTTTTTATTATTAAATAAATTATTTTAAGTTGTTATCAGAAAATTATACTAAAACAGAATTAATATCAATAAGATAAGGAAAACATTTTAAACTCAATTTTACATAATATTGAAAATAAAAACTTAAATGACTTTATTAAACAAATAGATGGATTTTTAGAAGAATATTAATATAATAAACAAAAATAAATCATTAATTTAGATGAAGATATTCATAACATGAGTGATGTAAGGTATGATAAATAAATTCTCTATTGGCTTGACATATAAAAAATAATACCTTAGGGATAAACAACAGAAACAGAATAGCAACCAATTATATTAGAATATTGCTTATATTAATGCCTACCTTCTATTATTTAATAGCTTAATAGTACATAAGAATATCAAAGAATAAATTATAATCCTGAAATGACTAGATAAATGATTGAAAATACTTAATCTTAAATAAATGATAATATATTAAAATTTATAAGAGAATAAGTTTAATCAGAAATTGATAAATAAATTTAATATTATTAATAATTCTACAAATTTACCTTTAAAAAAGATGAAATAACAAATAGCTTAACAAATGTTCTAAATAATCATGCTATATTGAAATATTTTAATAATACTTACACATACAATTTTAAGGATAATTACATGATTAATTCCGATAATTTACAATATTAAAATAATAATCTGTTTAAAGCAATGTAAAAAGCAATTTTATAAGCTATAACTCTATATGTAGATGATTATTTTGCTATGGATATAAAAATTCATATTTTAGAATTAATAGATGATTTGATTTGATTTTAAAATAAATTAATGAAAAGATAAGATAAGATAAATATAACAAATCAAAAATTTTATAAGTTTGTCATTGGAGCTAATTTCCTTGTTTTATTAAATTTAAAATTAGAATTAAGTCTTCGAGGAGAAATAGGAATAGATGAACTTCTTTATCTAGTTGCTGTAGTTTATTAAATATTATAATCTTAATCTAGAAATTCTTGTTTAGCTTATCTTAATAAAGTTGTACACATTTCTAATAATTAATCTCTTTTAAAAGATTTTCCATCAACAAGAATATCTGATGGATGATATGCTAAACATGTTAATTTAAAACATTATAATAATTATATTGATTATCCTGAACAAGAAAGACATTCACCATTTATTTAAATTGATGGTCCTTTCTTATTTTAACTTTTATAAACCAGTCCATCATCTATTTAAGTATCTTTAGCTCCCATTAATTATATTCCTTATCTATCTATTTCATCTTAAATTTATAAATGTGTTATCAAAACTAAAAAATGTAGTATTGTTTATACTGTTTTTTTTAATTATTTTAATTAATCTATTCCTGGATCAATTTAATTTTAATTATCTTAATTTAATATTTTCTTAATATTCTCTTCTAAATTTTTTATTTAATTAGTTGTTGTATTAAGTAATTTTTAATTGTTACTTTAACATGAAGAAATATTTATAAATACTTACTCATTTGTTTCTTTTTAAATTTAAACAATTTAATTTTTAAGATTAATATTTAATTGTTTAAGTTCATCAATTTGCTATTAAAAATTATCTTTAATTTATTTAATTTAATCTTCATAAAAGATTAAATTAGGATTATTAGATTATATAGAATTTTATTTTTATTATGAGGCAACATTTGATTATTAAATCATATCTTTGGAATAGATGCTTTCTTTTTTATGATAAATTGTTGAATCCTATCTAATTTAAACACTATTTTTAATATTATTTGTTCTTTAACTTCTAATTTCACTTTCCATATCAGATGCTGAAGATTAAGAATCATTCTATTCTTTTTTTGTATTTATAAATATCATTTAACTGATTTTAGAATTTCTTTTCATTACTTCTGCCAATGTTCTGGTATATTCATCGATTTATATTTAAATATTGGGTTCGCCATTGTATTCTAATAATTATTTATCTAATGAATCAAATTTCCTTTTTTCAAATTAGGCAAACTTGAAGAAGAATTTGAGAGGTAAACAAGTAAATAAGGAATCACTAATCTATGCTTATATATACATAGGTAAATAATATATTAGGAACATTTAAACTTATTTATTCTTATTGATTAATTAATCGACTTCTAAAATTTATTTTTTTAAAGTTGTAATCTATACATCTGCTTTTACTAATTTAGTATCTATAACTTCAAAAGTATTAATATTTTAAGTTTGTTTTTTATTAATTTCTAGAATAGAATCTGAGATCTATTTTAATTTAACTTATTCTTGCTTAACAATATTGAATAAATCAGAACTTTTATTATCTACTTTATTAAATTATTGTTCAATATCTATTACAGCAAGTTTCCAATTTTTAGTGCTTTCTGTTAGATCTGATGATAATTGTTTGATGAGTTATTCAATACTTGATTTGAAATTGTCATTTTTTATTTAAATATCTTAGAGATCTTATTCTAGTTTAATTTTAAAATATTCTAGTGTTCTAACTGTTTATAAGAACTTTGAGATTTCATTATCTGTGCTATCAAGACTTTGTTTGAAATTACTAAATTAATCAATGGATTCTCTTTTTTATTGATCTAGTTTCATTTCTAAGTCTAGAAATTTTTATTTGATTTCATCAAAGATAGGTATTCCAGCTCCTTGATTTAAAACTATTTCTCTTAAATAAGTAACTTCTTTATTATTAGACTTAAAGTTTTATCGTAATTCATCAACAATCATTCTATCTTCATGTAATTATTTTAATGTTGGTTCCATCAATTTTTAGACAAATAATCTAATTTTAGTTTCTACTTCAAACCATTCAAACTCTCTAATTTTATAACTTTGTTGAGATTTGATTTATTCTGTAAGTTTTGCTGAAGTACTATTTTAACTATCATACATATGTTTTGTTTAATTGTATATATAAAAAATATTATTATCTATAAAGTAAAAAGTCATTTACAATTGTATCATGTTTTTCTATACAAGTTATTATTTTGTTGATGATGCATAGTAGGTTTTATAAATTTTCTTTAGAAATTTAAAGAATCCTCTCTGAATAAACATATCACAGAAATGGATGGTATTAAAATAATATAAGATTTTATAAATAATTATTCGAAATAGTGAATGTTGGATATGTAAGAACATTTTCAGAAACAGTTCAGAATTGTAAGTGTTTTAAACGCAGTTTTATTTAAGAATAGGGATTATAAAAATGAAGCAGTAAAAATGTGAGGGATTAAAAAAAAGAATAAAATAAACAATATAATCATACAACAGATAAAGTTTATCTTTGTTATCTTCTTTAGAGTATTGGATTTTTATCAATACGATAATTCTGTTTATCTTATTTGATTTCTATATTAGTTTTGGATTTCGTTAATTTTTTCTTGCTCCAACTGATAGTAAATTCATTATCGAATTCATGGTTGTTTGAAGAAAAGGTTGGATGCTTTTTAAGTTTTGTGCTATGACAGCCCATGTTGGAATTCTTAAAATTATTTAAAATATTTTGAAATAATAATGAATAAATGATACCTTATCTTCTTCCTTAGGGGATATTAATCAATACTATAAAACTATCTTTTTATTAATATATAATATAAAACTATCTTATTAAAGGATTTAATAGTCATTTTTATAAATATTATGGGTAACTCAGCTTAAATTAATATAATAGTTTAAATAATTTATTTTGTAAGCATTCAATAAATAGATGAGGATTAATGTGTAATAAATTCAATAATTTAAATTATAAGTTCCCCATAATTAATTTCTTAGATTGGAATTAAGAGATCTTTGTAATAAAAGTTGAGAGATTCAATTAGAACTAAATTGTAGCACCAATAACATGGATTAAATAGATTTTTTAAACAATCTAATAATAAGTAGTAATTACTTAAACTGGAAGAATCAAGTAATCATTCTGGTAATTTCAGTCCTTATATTCTTAAATTTATAACAATTTGTACTTAATTTAGATCAAACATTATACAAGCTATTTTGGATATGAATAATTCTCAAATTAAATAAGAATTGATAAGTATTTAATTTTATTTTGAAATCCATTTAATTAAATAAATGATCCATAAATATTAGTAGTTTATATTTTGATTATTTAAATGAGTTTAATCATTTGATGATAATATTGTTTGTTAATTTGGAATTGTATTTTATAAAATCCATTTGATCATTGAAATGATTTCAATATTAGAAATAAATTAAATATTATTCTAAATTGGATTAGAAATGAACCAAGATTTATTGAGCAACATTTTTGGGAATGAGAGTCTTTACATTCCTTTTGTTGTGATTAAGAGATATCTGATTTACATTATTGATCTTATAATAATCTAAAAATGAGGTCGAATATTAAAAATTTTGGATTGAATCTAAATTTGATAATGAAGAGCAAGGATTTTTTTAAATAGAGAGACTTTATTTTAATGATTGAATAATATTTCATATATTAATAATTAAATATAATATAAGTGATATTTATATTAGATTATAATATACTATAAATTTATGTGATATTTATATTATATATAATATCAGATTATACTTGATATAGATATTTAATATCTGATTATATTTGATAATTAAGATATTAAATAAAACTATATTATTTTTGATAATATAAGTTTAAGTGTTATTTAATAAATTAATTATTATATATTCATAATCCAAGTTTTGCCAAAATTTATGAATCTCCAATTTCAATAGCCTAATTGATTACATCTCCCAATTATTGTTTTGATTACAATAATTGATAGGCATTATTTTCATATTGAAATTTGAGTTTATTGATTTCTTGTTTTCTTTGTTATAATTCAATTTATAATAATCTAATTTTGGTGGCAAGTTCAGCATTTTCCATATCAATTTATGCCCACTTCATTTATCCTTAAACGTACTACTACTCTAATTCTTTGAGACTATCATTTCTTTTAGTAAGAACAGAGAGATCGACACAACTTTAAAAAGCATCTATTGTATCGTCCTATTTGACTTTAGTAACAGTTGTTTATGCATTTTGAAGCTAATAAATGATGGGAACATCTTACATCTTTGAGTGTTCTATATAGTTAATTGAATTAATGTAATTGATTCTATGATTTAAAGTTTAACCATTTTCTAACAGCATTACAATTGAATTCTGACTCATTTTCTTCCATAATAAATAGATTAGGATTGATACATTAAGTAATAACTATCTCTAAACCACCTGATCCACTTATTTTCTTAATACCTAAGATATCAATAGCTTTTTACCTTTCTTTAAGATATCTTTAAAATGAATATACTCTATAGATTTGACACTTTCATCTTGAAATATGAATAATTCAACATCTTCATTTCTTAGATAATGCTCATTCCTAATAGATATAACTTTCTCATTTTAAACAGCAACTATTTAACATCCCTTTGACAATATTTTCATTTAATATTTAAAGTATACATTTATTCATATTATATAAATTCATTTTCTCTTTTTATTTAACTTCTATTATTTTTCTTCCATCTCTTATTTCTTTCTCTTCATCTCATTCTAATTATTACAATAATCTATGTCTTTATTTGTTTCTTCCATAATATTATAATTCTCATTTCTCTTTCTATCAAAGTAATAAAGTTTATTCACTCTTTTTTTCTATATAACTATTTATACTTACTCTCTTATCCATTGTTTCATCCGACACTTTAGCTATAAATTTCACATCTTCACTATTCTGCTAACTAGATGAATTATTGAATTTATTCACATTCTCTATTTCTTCCTTTAGTAATTCATTATCATCCTATTCCAAATTAGTTACACCATCTAATATCTTTGAATTCATTATCTTATATGAATATGTTTAATCAATCTTAAAACATATATTACAAAATGCTACTCCTTAATACATCATTACACATTTCTTATGATAATTATGTTTACATTCAAACACTACAAAATCATCATTACTCACTTTACAATCACCATCTAAACTTTATCCTGTTTTATTCTTATAACAAACCCTATTACTTGTTATACCTATCTTCGATCTCTCTATATACACACTCAATTTCTCATAAATATCATTCATCAACAATAACTGCACATTCGATTACAAATGTTAAGTATATAAATAATTCTGAATTATTTCCTAAAAAGCTTTCTTTAATTGGCCTAAATCTAAATTATTGTATCTATTTGATAATTAATATATCAGTGATCCTAAATTCGAAATCTCAGCTATTGTTGCAAATATGTGACAGATTTATGTTGTGAATATATTGTGTTTCATAAAATTCTAAGAAGGACTATCAAATATTAAATTATCCCTTATATCTATTAATTGATCTAACAATGTATACCATTTTTCTTCATTTTTTTCAAATTTATCATTTTTACAAACTTTTACAATTTTTTAAATTTAAGCTACAATCTCATTAGTGGCAGCCAATTTAGCATCTTCAAAGGGCTTCATTATATTAATAGATTCGGTTTCTTATCCATTTTTCTTTTTTTTTTTTCCTAAAGGAAATAAAACCTTTAAATTAGCAAGTTTATGATGATCATCTGATCCTCCCCCTAATCTCATTGATAATTTATAGTTTTAATCTAATTCAGTTTTATGCTTTTATATAATTTACCGAAGGATTTAACATGAGATTTAGACTGATTCTACTATTCTTCCCATTTTTTCTAAAATATAAGCTTGAGCTGGTAAAATTTTATATTATTTACACGGTTCCAATATTTCTTCTAAAGGATAATCATTTTGAGAAACTTCGTCAATAATTTTATCAGGATTCAATTAACACAATAATTGAATATTGATTATTAAAAAATTATTATCAACTTTATTACCCAATTCTCTTTCTCTTTTAATAACATTATCAATATATTATAATTATAATTCTGGAAATTAGGATAACTTTTCAATAACAACTTTTTCAGATTCACTATTATAATTAGAGAAGATAATTCTAGTTTTATTCCAATCAATTTAAATCAAATCACTAATCTTCAAAATTAGTGCTGATCTCATTTAATTAAAATTATCTTAATCAGATTATTCCAATTAATTCATTGTCTTTTCCACCCATTAAAATACAAGACTTCTTACAAATCTATTTTAAGATGTTAAAAAGAAATTAAATGCTCTTGTATATTCTTTCTTTCTCTCTGCAAAATATACACTAATCATAGAAAATGTTGTAAAATCAGCTTCATAGCTTAATCCTAATACTGAATTTGATATTTCCTTTTCTAATTTAATTGCTATATTTATAAAATATTAACATTTTAAATATTCTATAATATCTTTTTTATAATACCATTATAAGATAGTTTCTTACATCTATTAATCATCTTTAATACTATCAATTAATTCAGTAAAATATATCCAACAAAATACTTATGGATTTTTTAACATGTGACTTAAATATTCTACAATTCTAGAAGCATGACCACCAAAATTAATAAAATATCTTATTTAAAATAATATAAATTGAATTTGCAATTCATCTAAGAATATCTCTTACTTTTAAAGTAATTAATATGATTTTTAAAACTCATTTTCACCTGCTTAAATAACACTAATCACTTTACTAATAATCAACATAGTTCTACTGAAATTACTATTATCATATTTCTTTTGATATTCTAATACTTTTAAAATAACTTCAAATGTAGATATGGTTTAAAGTGTCATTAACTTTTCTATTGTTTAATCATTTAATAACCAATTTGTTAATTGTTTTTTTATTTCTATTTATTTTTATTCATTCAAAACATCCCCCAAAGCATCATTATTAATAAAAATCAATTTTATAAGAGCTAATGCTCTACATGCATAATAAATACAAGTTTCAAATTAAGATTTCTCTATCATTGTTAAAATGACTGACCATATTTTCAATATTGGAGTTAAATATTATTCAATATCTCCTTAAAAACATATAATTGCTAAACTCTTCATTAATCCATACTTTAGACAAATTTTAATTAATTAATCAGATTTAATTATTTTATGATCTAATGATTAGATTAACATTTAAATTAAATCTAATCGTTTTTCGTTTGTATAAATTTCTATAATTTTATTCAACATATTCATAGGTATTCTTTTTACTAATTTCTATTAATAAAATGGCTATAAACAATATAAGAAGAATTAATGATTATCTTTAAGACTATGATTAACATCATTCATAATTTTATCAAATAGTAAATCATATGAATCACATTTTAATAAAAACTCTATTAAAATAGATAACATAATTTAATTAGTCATTTTTAATTCTTATAATTTGTATTTAGTAACTTCATTCATGACTTAATTGTTTATTTAAATCATTTATAAACATACTTTAATATACTTTAATGAAAGTTCTTCAACATTATGTTTGATTAATGAATATCTTTCATCTTTATTTAATTCTATGAATTCACTATAAAATTCATTGAATCCCAAATATAAACTTAATACATAATTCATACAATATAACCATTCCTCTTCTTTAATTAAATGTTTAACTATTTAACTTTATCCAATCAAATTTCCTTATATACATATATCATTAAAGAGTGCATTATAATGTGAGAATTGTTAACTATAATTACAAATGGGATCATTGTATAACTTTAATCTTACATATTACTAAGTCACTTTTTTCATTAATGTTTTGCATCGTCTAAATTAAAACCCATTTGGTTTAAATCCTGGATTATCAAAATAACAATGCTTAATTTAACTAAGTTATTGTTCTGATTAATTTAAATCAATATGTAATGTATTCATTATTATTATTCCTTTCTCAGAATATAATAAATATAATGAATCTTTTAAAAAGACACATTCATATACTAAACTTCCTATATTTATATATTTAGATCTATGAAATATTGGTGAACCCATTTCAATCTATCTATCATTCTCTAAAACTAAATAATGCAATTTATTATCCCATACAAATGTCATTACATATCTCCTTTATAATTAATCTTTAATTTTTACTAAACCTCTTCCTATTGCACATGAAGTCTTAAATATTTAAGAATCTCTAACTTTTCTAGGATTCTTAAATTCATAGACCAATTTAAATTATATTTCTTTTGTACTAACTATTTCAACATAAACAACCCAAAAAAATTAAATACTATTTATTCCTATTAATATTCGATTCTCTGTCATTTATATATATTTCATAGAACCTGTTGGAAATTACATTGTATCAAGTAATTCCCATTCATCTGTTGAATAACTAAATATGCTCTTCGTATAATTTATTAATAATGATTAACCACTTGCATCTATTGATGTTGTTATAAATTATTCTTCTTTGTTTTTCCATATACATTTTATTACTATTATTCTTTATATATGAACATTTCCAAATGTTTATATTACAATACCTTTATTACTATCTATCACTATAATTGACTTATTTTATCCACAAATTAATATATTTCCATCCTTACTGAAATCCATACAAGATATTTCACTTTATGGTAGAATATACTCTTTCTCTTTTTTCTTATTCCATATCTACAAATATTCTTAATATGCTATAGCAATCTTATTCTTCTATATTGCTAAACACTTTGGATTTGCTTTTGTATGTCCAAATACTTCAAATTCAAATATATCCTTTAATTTTGGTTTATAATATAATGTTTTTGACTCAAGTGGAAATGTATATTCAAATTGTTCATTTTAGTACTTAAACTTTGTTCCATCTAAAGAAATCTCTTACAAATATCTCGGATTCTAGAACTCTTTCCTTTTTTATTATTATTATGTACTAAATTATTTAATCCAATTCTGAAGTATAAAATTATTGAAACACACCTTCAGGAGTTATTTCAGTCCTTAAAGCATTCTCATTTAAATCTAAGTTTGCCCTTCTCTATTCATTCCTCTATTAATCATTGTAATACATTTAT
The DNA here is from genome assembly GCA_905182985.1 of Paramecium sonneborni. NCBI lineage: Eukaryota > Ciliophora > Oligohymenophorea > Peniculida > Parameciidae > Paramecium > Paramecium sonneborni. Next base: position 14,648 of record CAJJDN010000169.1, on the reverse strand, counting down.
AAAAATTAATATTATTAATTAAGAATGTACTTATTTATCTCGATTCATTAATTCAATAAGAATAAAATTATACACTATTTTTAATTATTCATTAAATAAAATAATGAGTTTAATTTTTATCAAATACTTTTTTTAATAGAAATATGATTATTAAATATGTTAAATTTCCCTTATGCTTGTGAAGATGTGTATTCATTTGAAAACTAAGAGGAGCTATAAAAAGCTATAGATTTTGATTAGATTGGATAAATTTATGTAGATTAAGATAATAAATCTATTACTTATAAAATGGATCGATCTAAAAGTTTAAGATTAAGTGATTTAATATTTTGGATTGTAATTAATATATATTTTACACTTATTAGGAATCAGATTTTGTTCGCATTCATTTAGGACAATTATTGCATTTAATTTCTAATTTGTTATAAAAAGTATAATTTATAGAATCTAAAGGTATTGAACACAATTATCTCGATTTAAATAGAATTTGGCTTTAAATAAAATAAAATAGTTAATATCCATGTCTTATTTATTAATTTTTTTATTATTCTATTCATTTTATAGGATATTAATGCCCATTTTATGAAAAATAAAATAGTTAATATATGTTGAAAGCTTCACTTAGAATTAATGAAATTATTTAAATCATTATTAATAAATGTTTCAATCAAATTCGTTTAAAATCGAAAAATACTTAAAAAAGAAATGAAATATTTAAAGAAATATTGTAACCAATAATTGATTTATGCAAATCAAATTCAACTTCTAATTAAATCATTGCATTCATTTAAGAAAAATTAAAAAAATATAATTATTAAGATGATATGAAAAATAAATTGGTATAATCATTAATTATAGATGATAATAGTAATGATTATATTCAATCTCAACGACATAGTATAATTGAAAATGTTAACAAAGATTTAAAATAAATTATTGAATTTGGTAGGAAATATGGATAGATTGTAATTGAAAATCTATTAGTATATAATATTCCACTCATAAGCAAACATTTAAAATCTTATTAAAAAATTAAATTTGAATATTAAAGTTAAGCATAGGAATTATATAGTTTATTATAAAAAAAAGAATTACAACTAAATGAACTAGTTTAAAATTCAATGAAATCCTCTTTGTAAGAATATGAAAAATAATTTAAATTTAAAATAACCTAATATGAAATCTAATTAATGGAATAAGAGATTTTTGATTAGATTATTAAATCTAAATATTACAAATATTTCAATAATACATTTTGGTAATATTCCACTAATTAAGAAGTATAAGATTTAATTTATGCAGCTATTTCAAAAAGCCTAATTGCATCTATATAAGTTAAATTAAAATTTTTATTTAAATTTAAGACAATTTGTTTGATTGATTAATTTTTATGAACCAATTCCAATATTATATTTTATAAATTTTTATATATAAATTTATTTCATATGATTAAATCAAATCCTTTATTATAAGATTTATTCAATTTTATAATATTAATCAGCCTAAAACTTATTCCAAGTAGATGTGCAGTTGAAATAACCAAAATTAATAGTTTTAGAAGTTTATAGGAATTAAAATTAATTAACCTATTTATTATTTGATTAAGCATCTATTTTGGAGGAATATAAATATTTAGAAATAATTATCAACTTAAAAAGTAAATACTAATTATTTAAATTTGTTTGTATCATGATAAATTGATTGAGGGATGGAAAATAGATTTTTATTCCTGTTATTATCTTTTAGTAAGGGGATTTTATTAAAATTGTTAAGAAGAAGTCGAGCATGATTATGAATAAAATATAAAAGAAAAGATAAAAAGTAGGCTTTTTAATATATTTTTCATAGAAGCATAGACTGACATAATCAATAATGAAGAAATTAAGATAATGTATATTATTGAATTGATGGGTCTTTTGATGAAGGTAGCATTATAATAGAAATGAAAAGATAAATATTATGGAAATAGTATGATTAAGATTAGTAGAAAAATTGATTAAAATTTTTTTAATTTTTTTAATGAATTTATTATATGCTTAAATATTCATTCAATTCTGACTCACATTTTATATCTAATTAAATCAAGAAAAATAAATATAGGAATTTATGCTGATTTCCGAGAGATAAGCTAGATTTAATTAGTAAACTTCATCTTTCATTTAAATAAATATATTTAAGGTTGCTTTAAGAATAAAGAAATTTTAAAGAATTTAATTAATAAAAATTAAAAATTGTAAAATTAATTATAATTTTGATTGAATTTATTTTATTATAAAGTATATGATTATTTATTTAATATGATTAGTAATTAATAGATAATACTCAACTTTATTAAAGTAAATAAAATAATAGAGGTATTTAAAGAAGAGAAAAGATATTATTTTATTTGATGATAATCAATAAACTATATTAGTGATTTAAACTTGAGAATAAATTATATTAATTTAATTGTTAGATTATATAAACAAGGAGATTCTAAAATACTGATAAAGATAAAAATAAAAGATAGAGATTCTTTATAGAAGTTAACAGAAACAATAAAGATCGAAATTGTATTGGATAATTTAAATATTTAATTTGAGAATCTACATTATTTTAATGAAAAATTTTGAATAGCATTCATGTACATTCTTCAATATTAAACAATAGATGATACCGGATTGAGAATAATTAATAGATTCTTCTCTTTAATATTTCTATTAAGTTTATTTAATTAAAAAAAAAAAAGATTTTATAAAGCATTTAGAAATAAAATTAAAATTATTATTCATCATAAATGTATCTAAAATTTATTATAAATGAATCTCCACTAGATTATAAATGTATTCCTTATAAATTTCAAGAGGATAGAAAGATGAGAGATAGTAATAATGGTTATAGTTTATTAATCAATTATAAAAAGGTTATGGAAATAAATAAAAGATTCAAAAAAGAGTAAATAGTTAAATTAGAATAAAAAGTCCATAAAATAGGAATTATTAAAAAAGGGTCGATAATCAATTTATGAATTATTTTTTATAAATATATATTTAATCAATAGTATTGATTTAATTAAATTGGTTTAATTTAAAATATTTCACAACTTTGATTTAAACAACCCTCTGATTCTTTTAGAATTATTAATTTTTAATGTATAATAATTGATAAAATAAACATAAGTGTCTTGATTCATCTAAAATGTTCTAATTTTTTAATGATTAACATTATAAAATACCTCTATAAGGGTAATTATTTTTTTGAAAGAAATTTTTATATTTTATGAATAGTAGGATTATAAGTATTGAAATTAATTTATAAAGTGGTTGCTAAATGGTATATGAAAATTTTATAATGATTGAGAATTAACTTGATAAAAAAAAATTGATTTTTTATATTAGGAATTCAGAAATTCCTAGTATTAATTTAAAAGATACGAATTTTTAGTTCTTGAAAATAAGTAAATAAATATGAAAAATAACTCATTTACTATATTGAGCTTCATAACATTGATAATAATGATGAATGGAGTGTAAACTTAAACACTTGATGAATTAAAAGAGAAAATTGTGAATGAATGGAAGAGTCTTTCATTAGAATTGATACCAAATTAAATATAAGACACAGTTGTTGCTGAATATTAAAGAAGGGAATGGAATTTCACATAAGAATTTGAATTTTCAACAAAGATAGAAAATTTTAATGATTATTCTGGGAAAAATAGAACAACATCAATTGAAGGAGTAGGTGTAATTACATTTTAAAGTGAAAGTGATGTAATAAAAGGTGCATACTTATGTTAATTCACATTTAATAAGTCAGCTATAATAACTTTACATACAGATGAATTAGTGAATGCATTTAATTAATTAGAAAATGGAGATAAACCTTGGGTTAAAGATTAACCTAGAAATGTTACAACATTAGCTGTTCCAGTTTTTAATAAATTAGCGAATTAGTTTTTTATAGCATATGATTTAATTTACATCAAAGATAATTATCTATACATGGGAGAAGTTGATGCATTTGGAAATGAAGCCACTTAAACCTAACCACCAAAAGGATTATGTGCTCCATTAATTCCTTTAAATGATGATGTTGAATCATTAAGTTTAGAAGAACTTAAAGAAGAAATGATTAATGGTGTTTGGAGTAGTATGACTAAAGAAATCAGACCAGGAAGAGATGCAAATAATTAATTAACTACAATTTATATTACAAGAGAACTATGGTTTCCTACTGATTCAACTTTTGGTTTAAAAATCAATTTCTTTCCAGATTAAGGAAATACTAATTCTTAAATGGAATTAGAAATGTTAGGTTCTCTTATTTGGGAAGGTGATGCATCATCTGTTGTACCAGGTGCATAATTTGCTTAATTTGTTGTTGATCAATTATATCTAACACCTAAAAATGATTAATTTACAGCTAATTTTAATTCAAATCTACCATAAGGTGTAGAACCATTCTAAACTAATCTAAAAGCTAACATGACTGCTAAAGACTTTCCAGCATTTGGACTAACTAAAAATGATGTCATTAAAGAAAATGATTTAGTTTATTTAAGATAAAATAGATTCTATTTGGGTGCCAGACCTGTTGATGCAGGAAGACCATATCCTATTGAAAGAAGAACCTATAGTCTTGCTGATGATTTAATTGATCCAGAAAGAGAGATATTCAGTACCTTATTAATAGTAAGTTATATGTTAATACTTATTAACATCTGAATTGATATAAATATTAATATTAATATTATTTATTATTAAATCTCTATATTTAAACAAGAAGAATTATTATATTTTTTAATAAATAAATTTAAATTAATATTAATTTATAATATTTATTATTTCAAGTATTTAATAAAATACATTAAAAAAAATTAATTAATTTTATGAAATCTAATCATTGAAAAGAAATAATAAATATCTTATATTTTCTAAAAAGTACAAGTTCATCTTTATTTTATTAACTAACTAGTTTTAATATCTTTAAAAATATAACGTTATCTATAAATTTTGACAATTTTTTTAATATTTGTAATCTAAAATTCTTAAAAAATGTTTAAAATATAAAATTTAATGATTTATAAATTTATTTTTTATACTTATTCTTAATTAAATAACAATTTATTTTTGATAACGTAGTAGAATTTTGATAAGGAATAAAGAACTAAATTAATTAAGAACAAAATTAAGGAAAATACTTACATTAAAAATTTAAAATTATTATAAATAAAATATAGTCAAATCTATTTAAAAATAAAACATTTTTGATCCTTATTATTGGATATTGTAAAAATATAGTTACAAATGAAACAGATAAACTTACTCTTTATTTTTCAATCTATATAAATTAAAACATCTCTTTAAAATATTTAATTCTAAAGAATATGAAGAATAGTGACGATATTTTAATAAATTATTCAGAATTTAAGTTAGAATTAGAATTTAAATTTGAGAGTTCTCCTATTTTGTTAAAGTTATTACTACTAAAAGTAGTTTTTAATAATTTTTTTATTTTTAATATATTCGATTTTATTAGGATTAATACAAATGATTTTAAATTCTAAAATAAAGTGTAAATCTTAACTAAAACTAAAAATTTTTAATTGAATTATTATTTATCTTTAAAATTTAAGGAATATTCCATTAAATCTAATATAGAGAATTTTATATATTCTCAAATATTTAAGAATATTTAGTTTTTAAGAAATTAATAAGAGTCTTGAATATAACTTAAATTGTATTTTACATCAAACAATTATGAAATAAGCTTATCTAAACATTAATTGAGATTTTAGATAGTATCCTGTAGCATAAAGTATATGGTTAGATATAATAAGAAATACAAAAATAAATAATCACTCTTTTGCTGAATAAAAGCTCTCTCCTCTATTTTCAACAGTTTTGAATTCATAACTATGTTCAATTTCTGATTTAGTAAGTTATTATTTAAGCATTTTTTCGAAATAGGTTGTTCTTGTAAATCTTCCCTCTACATAACAGTTGTATGCTAGAATAATAATATAAATTATAGTTCCTGAACTTCCGACATAAAAGGAAAATCCTAAGGCACTACCATCTAAATAATGTAATAAAATTACATTCCCCATCTATGCAAAAGATGAAAATTAAAAGGATCGCATAATAAACAAATAATAAGAGTATTATGAGGATTTAATATTTCTTTGCTTGCTATATTAAATCGAATGACATTATTTGGACATTTAATTCCTTTTTGATTTTGAAAATTCGATAAATATCAAAGAACATTAAAAGTATAATAAAAATAAGAATGGAACTCAAAACATATCTAATAATATTCATCATTGAATTATCATAGCAATATGATTGATAATATTCTTTTTCATAGGAAATATATTAACATATATTCCTTAATTCACTAAATTAAATACCTATTTAAAAAGCAATTATTTCCCTAACAACTGTAAAAAAATGATATCCATAATTTCTAATACTCTTTTTTATTTGGTGTATACATTTGATAGTAAGCTAACATAAATATTTACGCTTCATTAGCAAAATGTTTTACTCATAATCACAATGCTTTCCACAATGAAAATTAGAATGATTGTATGTTTAATCATGATAATTTTTTAATGCCTATAACTATCGAACAACTTTTCTTAGTTTGAAGATTCTCTGACGAAATTGATCATATAATTATTTTATATTTTTCTATATTTTTAATATTGTTTTATTCTATATATTTGGTATTTATTACTATAAATAATAAATTCTAATTTTTTATAAGAATTCAAAAGAAGTTAAATATTTAATAAAAAAATGTTCTTCAATAGGTTTATAGTTATATTTAAGTAAATAAATCTAAGAAATGTGGAAAACTTCAAAATGTATATTAGGATTGACAATCATTTGTGATAAAACTAAATTAATCTGGATAGTTTATTTTAATCTGATGGATGAACTTCTTTTTTAGGATAAGAAATATAAAATTAATACTTAATTTTATATAGAATAAGATAAAATATAAAATGACCTTTTTCCTATAAATATATATAAAATTTATTTAGATTTAAGCATCTTTTATTGATGTTTAAAAATCATAAATGATTAAATATCTGAATCTATTTATTTTTATCAAAAAAGAGGACTTTAAAAATTTTGTAATAAATTTTTTAGATATTTATCTTCTCTCATGTTGAACATTCGTTTAAGATTAAAAGATAAATTAAGGGATAAATGAAATTTGAAATGGAAAGTTAAATTTGCATTTATTATTTTGATGCCTTTTTCTAAAATTTCTTCTATTTTATTTATAATAGATAATAAATAACTCACATTTATAATAACTATTATATATTAAGTTAATATTAATGTAAATCTATATATTTTATTGAGTCTTAAGAAATTATTTATTAACAAATATGTTTTTGTTATTAATATCCTTTGATTGTAGAATATTAAAAAAATAATCTCTATTTTATTTATAAATTGATTAATATTATATATAATCTCAAACTTCATAAATTTTAACATTTTCTGAAATGACAGCATTTCTTTTTTTACTTTCTACAACTTTACCAATGACCCATCCCCATTCTCCAATAAGATCTTTATAATCTTTTAAAAATGAATCTGGATGTTTTGTAGCTATTAATAAACCTCCAGATGTTTCAGCAGCAAAACCTTCTTTAAATTTAAAATCTCTTGCAATTTTATCTAATTTATAAAGATTTCTAATAATAGGTAATGTATCAATAACAAATTCAACATTTAAATTTTATGCTTAAGCAAGATATTTAGCATGTCCTAAGATTCCAAATCCAGTGACATCAGTAGCTGCTTTAATTTAATATTTTTTAAATAATGATGCAGCAGCAGCATTCAATAAACACATACTTTTAGTAGCAACATCAAATGCTTAATTAATTTCATTTTAATTAGTTATTCCTTTAATAGCATCCCATTTTTATGGACTAGTTGTCATCCATTAAAATGTATTAACAGCTATTTAAACACCCAATGGTTTTGTTAAAATTAAATAATCACCAGGTTCTGCACCATTTGGCATAATAAAATCATCTCTATGATTTGAAGCTATTCCTACACCACCTCTAATTAATTAATTATATATATATATACATTTATGGCCATGGACTTTAAACACTTTAACCACCAGTTACAGATGTATTTGCTTCTTTAGCACAATCATTAAAACCTTTTAACATTAAAGATGTAGATATTTATTTCTCTTCTTCTGTCATTTTTGTACATACACCTAATACCATTAACATAGTATCAACTTATGTTACACCCATAGCATAAAGATCACTCAACACATTACAACATGCTATTCTACCTTATGCATAAGGATTCGCTACAAGAGGATAAAAGTAATCTATTGTTGAAATCGTATGGAAATTATTTGTCTAATTTATTGGAAATACTGAAACATCAGGTGTTTCTGATCCTATATCACCTTTACCAATCTATCCTAAATATTTCAACAATTATGTTTATGGAACCTTACATCCACATCCTTTTAATTCTGTAAAGTTTGTCATTGCAAAACCTTTTCCTAAACCATGATTTTCAGGTTACCAATTAAATAATAAAGGGTAGACTTATTACAAATTTTATGGCTTTATAAACTTTTACATTTTTTTTATTTATTATACAATTTTAAAAATATTTCAACATTTAAACACACCATATTAATAGATAATCAAATTTTAGAAAATTAAGTTTCTGAAGATAATCTTATATATCTCAAACTCATAATTTTTTGTTTTTTTACATTCTCTAAGAACAATTATGTATTTTAATCACAAAACTCTATTAATAAAATAAATAATTTCAGGAAGATTTGAGATAATATATTATGTTAAACACAAGAATGTATTTTTATTAATATTTTAAAATTGTCTATAAATATTATTAGACCCGATTCCTGAACGAGCAGTTAAAAAAAGAAATAATGTGTAGAAATTTTTATTTTATATTGATTTAACAAATCATGAAATATACTCAAATGGTTTACTTTAGTTTTCAATTAATAACAGCGAAGACAGAAAATGGAATGGTGGATTTTTATGTGAGTTTCAATTTAATAATAAGCAAAAAGAATAATAAAATATTTTCTGCTATTGCTTTAATGATTTAATAAAAAATAATGAAAAAATAAATTTATAGAATTTATATAGATTTAGAAATTTTTATAAGAGTTTATTTCCACTTAATAAGACTATTTTAAACAAAAGAATGATAATTAAAAGGAATTCTAAGATTTTATAGTAAAAAGTGTTGATCAAATTCTAGTAAAATTTCATAAAAAAAATATATTTTGAAAATACTGAATGCTGTAATTTTTTTGATTTTTCATTTATTGCAAAATTGAATGAATTAGTTAAATATTATGAATTTATAATTTCAAATAAATGCAATGTGTTTTTACAATTAACTTGATTTATATATAAATTAACTATATATTTATAAGACTAAGTAAATATTTTTAAAATAATTTGAAAAAGAACTTAATCATCTTTATAACTAGTACTTTTATTTTATTATATTATATAAAGATTTATAGTTAATGATTGACCTAACTGTTAATCTGAATAATGAAAAAGATAGTAATGAAAATGTGTCTCAATATTTATAAAGTTTGAATACTATTATTTGTGATATGCACATTTTATTTTAGCAATTCAGGAAGTTAGATCAACTTCAAGAGGTTTTAATAAAATATAGATAGAAAATTAGAGAATATTTAATTAATATTGTTAAAGAAAATACATAACTGGAGGTTTACTTATAATCAATTCATGAAGGTTAATCACATATTGAAGTTATTAATTAATTGCTTCAATTTTTATTTGAATTGATTTGAATCTGGTAATTAAATTTTACAAAAATTGTAGAAGTATAATTTCAATTAAGATTGTATAAATGAAAATAATATTTTAAGTATTGATAAAACTTAGATTTTATATTAATACCCATTTTTATTTTCTGTAAAGCTTAGCATAGATAAAGAAAATAATTCCTCGAAATTAAAATTAAAATTAAGATAAACCTTGTATTTTTATTTCGGTATGACAAGAGTTGGGAAAAGCATGATTAAATGTTTAATAAAATAAAAAATATAGTTATTTTTAATAAATATATCAAAATTGAAGTATATCTCATTATTATATATTAAGTAATCCTGAAAATATTATAATTATTTTGGATAATAAATATTTGATATAAAAGACATAAATACTAAAATTAAAATATCTCATAAAAATTCTAGTCAAACATTTCAAATGTAACATCTGAAGATTGATGATTTGATATTTTTTGATGGATTACGTAATACTTATGAAATAAATAGAAGTATAAATCATTACAATTTCTTTCATGAAGTAACTAGAGCATGTTAGCAGATTTTTTATTGATGAAGAATAGCTTTTAAAATCAAAAACGATTTAATAGATACCATTGCTTAAATTGGTTTGATGTTCGAAAAATAAAGAAATGATGAAAGTTTTGAAAATCTTATCTTTTTTGTATTTACTAAATTGAGAAAAAATTATATAATAAAATCATAGTTGTTATTTTTACTATGGATTGAATATAATAAAAATGGAAAGATGAGATAATGAAAGATGTTAAAGACCAATTTTAATAAAAAATATTGAATGGGATTTACAAAGCGATTAAGATAATTACATAAAAATTTATTGTGCAGAATCCTGTTAAATTGATGAACAACAATAGTCTAGCTTAAATCAAAATAAGTGATTTGATTACAGAATAGATTTATGAAGAATCAATAAAAAAACAACAGAAAGGTAATTAATAAAAACTGAGTTTGTTATTAAAAAATGGAAATGATTAAATCAAATCTTATTGGAAAATGTAATAATATATTAAAAAAGAGATAATAAAATAATTACAAATCTATAAATTTCAAATTCAATATAACTTGAATTTTTTATTTAAATTTTATTTAATTATATTGATATAAGGAATTATAACTCCTGAATTAGAAGGCCATTTATTTAAGTTATTACCTCATTGAACGAAATTTTATCGACATATCTTGAATATTATAACAATTGATTTTATTGCTAAGATACTGTACGACGATTAGAAAAAAATAGATGATAAATTCACTGAAATTTGCCAAATCAGCATCTTAGATTTTTTTAAAATCTCAGATAGACCATAAAAAATAATTAGTCATAATATTAAGGATTAGATTAATGAATTGGATAAATTTAACACCATAATATCTAAATATGATTAAAAGCAGTTAATTTTGAAGAATTGAAATCACAATTAAATTACTTTTCTAATGCTTTTATTCAAGTTATGCCTATAGGCTCATCAATTTTATATTATAATGATTTTTAAGTCTTAAGAAAATTAAATGATTAACTGAATTAATTATAAATATAGCAAATATCCCAAAATCCAAGAATTTTTTAAAACGTACTAATTTTCATATAACTTTTTAAATGCCTGACTTTTTTGTTATCGTATTTTCTCAATTGAATGATTTATTTAATAAAAATCTTTTCTTTTAAGGGAGCGAAAAATAAAAAAGAGAGAAACAAAATTTGTTCCCCATTTAGGAAGAATATTAAAATGTTTTTTTGAAAAGTAAATGAATGATATTTTAAAATTTCATCATCATAATCAATTTAGGATTACTTTTTTTATTCATATTTTTTTTTAATTATTTATAAATATCCTAATATATTTTGAAAAGTTTTATACAATGAGTTGAATATTAAGAAATAAACTTTAAATTTATAAGACATTATGTTGTAAATGGTGGTCACTAAAGATATTTGTCTTTTTAAACTCATATATTAGAAGCAACTCCATCCATGATTCCAATGCTCGTTGCATAGGATTATAAAATGTTTCTCTTTTAGTTGTTTAAGATAACATCCGTCATGCTATCTATAATTAGGTTCGTAATGAAATGTACAACGCTTTTGAACACAATCTTATGGTTTTTGTAAAATCCTAATGGTAATCATATCAATCAGATACAACAGCAGCAGCTTTTTGGATTACTAATTCTAAAAACGTCGTCTTTAAAAATAGAGTTGGAGGAATTTGGAATGGTAAAATAGAGTTACGCCTCTCAATTTGTCTTGGAATACACATACAATGTTAATTGGTCTAATAATTGGCTCAGTTTATCAATCTTGGCATCATAGTATATTAGTTCCTAAGATTCAGGAATTTTATTCAGATTGTTAAGGGGAAACTTTTGATGTTTACAAAAATGAAACCCTAAATTCATATCCAATTTCAGCTAAGTTTCTGAGTTCCAAATCCACATACTTGCAAGAATGGCGACTAATACCATTATCGATCTAAATCATACTGCTATATTTTTATTTCAATCAAATAAAGATAAGAATCAGTAGCTTAATTTGGTGTATTCTGCCTACAATAAACCATTATAATGATAGAAAATTACCAGAATTTGATAAAATTTTATCTTAGGGGAATTTTTTTTTGATAATGGTAGAGTTGTTACTATCTTAAAAGTTAGAAAGATCTTTTGTATAAATGGTAAATTAGTAGCAGTGCAACCTAACTTTTTATCGGTACAATCAACATGATCCTTACAGGCCTTCAAAGTGGTTACGAACTTTTAATTGATAATAACATTGAAGAAAGGAAATAATGTCTTGGCTGTCACTTGAAGATTAGAGTTATTTGGTAAAGTACCTTCAGTAAGGTTCCAATTTAACAGAAACTGCACTCAAAATATTTTTTAAAGAAGAAAGATTTAATCGGAGAAGAAAAGAATTCTATCTTGAAATTTCTGTTGATATTTCTCTATTTAGTATTTAATTAAAATCTAAACTAGTATAAAAGAACAACTGATTGCAAGAAAATTTAGATTAAAACATAAAATCACAATATTTTCAAAGTAAAATGATGGAAGATGTGGTAAATTCAATATAAAATCAAACAGAAGTCTTAAGCTAAAAACAAAGATATTTTTATTAAGGTTAATAAAGAGAAATAAAATGTATATTTTACGAAGTTATCTTGGATTTTTGTATCCACAAGTTTTTAAGGAGATTTATAAACTTAAAAAAAACCACCAATATATATCTGCTTAAAAAAAGACTGATATAACTCTCGACATTATTTATATTTTCACGCAAATATGACCTAATATATCTCACATTCAATTATATTTGGAGTTGATTATCCAGATAAATGGATACCATAATTCGCAATTTGATATTAACTGCGCTAATAAGAATTTCCTAAATTTGAAGCCCCGCTATTAAAATCTGCTGCAATTTATAAGTCATAGCCATTACCAAAAGTAGGTCCATATGATTGATTACAATAAATAGCATTTGATTTGCCTCCTTCAGTTAAAGGATATATTTAATCATGTGTCTATGAAAATAAAAATGATGATAATGTATTATCTTAAACGTAATTATTCAAAGTTTATTACCATAAACAGGGAGAAAATGCACCAAATATATATCCACTTTTAGATTTAAATATCATTAATAAATTTGATTTTCCATTTACCTTACTCCAAAAAGATTATCCACTTAATCCGTCTCTTGTACTCAAATATATTTGTTAATGGCTCTTTATTATTTTATTGAGTTTATATGAAATGGTATTGTTAAGTCTTCTTTTATAATTTCCTTACAATAATTGACTTTCAATTTTTGTTCCGTTATATAATATATCTAATTAATCCTAGAATTATATCTAACTCGAAGTAAAGATGTTAAACTATTCCAATAAAGTTTTAAATTATGGATATTATTCTTGATTTTAATCTTTTTGTTCTAATTTGATACTATTTAAAATATCATTTAATGTTTAATTAAGTTCTTTAGAATCATTTTTTATAAGATCTAATAAATATTAATGAAGAATTTTTTCATTCTTTTCTATAGCTTATGGATTGATTGAATCTCCTAATTATTCAAGATTTCCTGTAAATTATTTAAATGAATCGAATTTTATAATCTATTATTCTCGATAAAATATTTACTTTTTGTAATTCATCCCGTATTTTTTATTTAAATTCTAGAAATTATTTGGCTTATAATTCTAATTCTTTATAAACTGCCTAGAGAGTATTTTATATATTTGCAATTTTAGTTTTGAAATCTAACAAAAGATTATTCAAACTCTTTTCATTATATTTATCTAATTCATTTAAGAATTATATAAAATTAGGAGCTAGGTTTAGTTTTGATAACAAGAATTCAGGTGATTTTAATGCCTTTTATTATAGCTTTTTATATCATACTTTCTTGATAAGAATTAACTTATCAAAATTAACATTTAGGGCTTTATCCTATAATTCCAAGCAACATTCCTCACAAATATATTCTGTTTTATCTTTTCCAACTTTGATGAAAAGTAGAAAAGAGCCTTCATGTTTAAAACAGGGTATTTATTTCATTTTCTATTACTTTAAATTAAAAAAATAATTAATTCCTAAATTTTATATTGATAATTACCTAAATTTTATTAAAATTATCACATTACAAATACAAATATTAAATTAAGATTATAATGGAAGTTCTATTTTAGCAGTCACAATAAATTTTTGGTTTTTTTTTCTAATAAATGTGTTTTTTAATAATAAACTTTTAAAAATTTATTTTTAAGATCAAGTTGGCC
>CAJJDN010000168.1:144996-233216 GCA_905182985.1 Paramecium sonneborni | reverse complement strand
TAATTTTAACTCATTTTTATTTTTTGTAAACTTAAAAGTTAGTGCTCTATATGATAATCCTGGTTATTTATACAATGTAAATATATTATTTTTAAGAAATCTAAGTATAAGCTTTATTAACTTTATTAGTCTTCAATATTAAAAAGAAGTCTTCATATTATTCAATGAAATTGCAATAATATAAATTTATATCTTGGACGAAAAGCAAAGTTTATTTCATGATAATGAGATAGTCAGTTATCTTTGAGAGAAGATTTGCCACCTTCTAAATTGAAAATGAGTTATAGATTAACTTTAAGCAGTATCAATTCAAACAAAACATTTTAGCAAAGCTGACAAATTTTATCAGAAACAAACACTCTCAAATACAAAAATTTTTTTATGTAATTAAGGTTTTAAACACTATCTTCATATTAAATTCAATAAAGAAAATATTAGCGAATAATAAAATAGATTAATTTATCTAAGTAATATTGTTTGTCCATTATCTACAAATTCTTTTCCTGAAGCTGAAAAAATAAAATGACAAATGTCTTGTTAAAAGAAGAGAATAATATAATTTTTTTAAAAGATTTCAATAGGTAAATTGTTCTTCTTAAGTCTAAAAATAATGAAAAATTACTAAGTGCCTGTAGAATGAAAGATTAAAATTGATATATTAAGCTCTGATTAAGAATAGCAGTAAAGTTTAATAGAAAGCAACCTAAATCAGAGAAGGTGAGATCTAAAATAAAGGCAGTGGTTATTAGGTACTTACTTTCCAAATTTATTAAGGGTTAACAAAATAAAAATTAACAAAATAAATAAAAATTAACAAAATAAATATATAATGAAACAAATTACATTTTTTGAAGAATTTGAACCTTGCAGTATAGTTTTCATATTGATTTACTCAGAGAAAAGAAAAAAAGAAACTGAAAACTGCATAAATAGAATCAACTTTAATCAACATTTGATTTCTATTAAAATAAGGCATCAATAGATTATCAAGATAAAATTTGTTAAAAAGTTATAGATCTATTAGTTAAAGTTTGGTTAGCTAAGCCAATATCAAAAATGTATTTTAGCTTATTACAAGCAAAACTCAAATTCAAAAGTTAATTAAAATCAATCACTCCCTCAAATAAATAATTTTAGGGTATTTAATCAATTCTACTCATTATATTGAATATATCCTTTAGAATGATTCATTAGAACCAACAAGTAATATCTTTATATAGTTATCTCAATTCCATGACAAGTCAACATTACTACTTTGTCTTCTACATTTTATGATTTAATCTTTTAGACTACTTTTATATATCTAATGTGATGATGTAAATAATTTCCATCATAGTGGGATGTAATTATAATATGATGCCATTCATCTGTATTCACAAATTTAATTAACTTTATTTAATCAGATTCCTTTTTTGATGGCTTATATATACTATTTAAAAATAACTTTATTCTTTTTCTTTAAAAGTGTAATTCTAATAACAACATGGAATATTTCAATCTGCAAAAAACCTGTACTTTTAAATTTTGCCTTTAATATTTTGCTTAATATTAACTAGAATTTGCCAGAATAGTTGATCAGTCCAATATTTTTATTAATTTTTAATTAAATAGAAAAAATTTTTAATGCATAAGCTAAAATGTTTTGGAAAACTGAAAAGATCCTAAAGATTTATGAAATTCAAAATATAATATCATCAAGAGATAAGAGGTGATATGTTTTAAAAAGCTTAATTAAACAATTTCAATCTAGCCTAATCCAAAAAAAATATGATAATTAATTTAGTAGCCAACAAAAAGCGATGATCATAAAATTAATCATTTCTCTATTATTTTAGACTTTGCATTTAAGAAACTTTCTCAATTTTAAAGTCTTTCATAACAAACTTTTCATGAACAAGCTTAATTCCGCATCATGTGTTTTTTAAATATTCATAGACATTTTTTAGCAAGCTAAGCTTATTCAAAATACCTAACTAATAAAATTCTCCTTTTTCATACAATATTTGGCATTTCTTGACGCTTGAAAAAGAAGATTAGGCTTAAATCTTTCTAAACATTTTAAATAATCTACTTGTATTGTACTTCTTCTATTTGATTTATTAAAGAAATAGTAGTTACGAATTTAAAACAAAAAAAAATTGCTTCAAATAAAACAAAAAATTAAAAATAGTATCTCAGAAATTATTAATAGTTACACTCAAGAAGTAAGAGACATAATAGAATCACAAAAAATACCAGAATAATACCTGTATATAAATATTAAGCAGTTACATTTAAACTAGATAAATATTGATTGTTTTTGATTGATCTTCATTAAACAGTTTCTCATGTCATTATAATAAAAAAAGTTGTTTTTTAGTTTTTTTTCAGTAAATATTAGAGAGAGTAGAATAAAAACCTTAAGTATAGTAGACTTAGGATAGGAATATTACATAAGAACTTAAAGAAAATTTCATTGCCACGCACAAATTAGAATAGAATCATTCTTAAAGTTTTATATATTTTATTAAACTATTAATATATTCAGATAAAGCTAAATGATATTTAATTTAAATAGAGAAAGATTATGATTATGCTATTTTTAGGTAAAGCTTATTTTGTAATAATTTAGTATTTCGATCATTCTAAATATAAAATATGATAATAGTACTATTGCGATATTGATGTTCTAAAAAATTTTTGAAAACGTTTATGAATATAAAATTAATATTAAAGTTTATTAAAATAAAAGATGGTGGAATATTTGAGTAGATAAATAATAAATAATAAAATGAATTGAAGTGAAATTAATACTATAAGAAGTAAAAAGTAATTGAAACAACTAAATAAATTAAGGAAAATATAGCAGAAAAAAATAAATTATTTTTGATATTTTATTTATGAATCAATTTTCAAAACTTCTTTAATTCTTTTTAGATTTATTGTTTATTAAAGCCTGCATTTAGGGCATTCATGTACCATTTCTTTGATTCTTCTTTATTTCCTAATGCAAATAATGCATCACCTAATCAAATAACGATCAAAAAAATACCTTTATTTTTCATATATAAAGGTTTCTGTACTATAGATAAAGCTTAATCATAACATATTATTGCATCTTAATAACGATTTAAATTTTTTAATGCATTTCCTAAATTAAAATAAATATCAGAAAACTTATTTACCTTTATTATTGAAAGCTTCACTATAATTTGGATTTAACTTAATAGCTTCATCATAACATATTATTGCATCTTAATAACGATTTAAATTTTTTAATGCATTTCCTAAATTAAAATAAATATCAGAAAACTTATTTACCTTTATTATTGAAAGCTTCACTAAAATTTGGATTTAACTTAATAGCTTCATCATAACATATTATTGCATCTTAATAACGATTTAAATTCTTTAATGCATTTCCTAAATTAAAATAAATATCAGAAAACTTATTTACCTTTATTATTGAAAGCTTCACTAAAATTTGGATTTAACTTAATAGCTTCATCATAACATATTATTGCATCTTAATAACGATTTAAATTCTTTAATGCATTTCCTAAATTAAAATAAATATCAGAAAACTTATTTACCTTTATTATTGAAAGCTTCACTAAAATTTGGATTTAACTTAATAGCTTCATCATAACATATTATTGCATCTTAATAACGATTTAAATTCTTTAATGCATTTCCTAAATTAAAATAAATATCAGAAAACTTATTTACCTTTATTATTGAAAGCTTCACTAAAATTTGGATTTAACTTAATAGCTTCATCATAACATATTATTGCATCTTAATAACGATTTAAATTCTTTAATGCATTTCCTAAATTAAAATAAATATCAGAAAACTTATTTACCTTTATTATTGAAAGCTGCACTAAAATTTGGATTTAACCTAATAGCTTCATCATAACATATTATTGCATCTTAATTACGATTTAAATTCTTTAATGCCATGCCTATATAAAATATTATTTTCATTTTACCTTTATAGTTATATACTACATGTTGATTATTATCATATTTTAATGATTCCTCAAAAAATGCTAATGCTTCCTATAATTATCCACTAATATATAATTATTTTCCTAATTCAATTTGATCTTTAATTTACCTTTATTATAAGATTCCTATGCTTTTTGTTTCATCTATTCTTATGTCAATTATTAATTTAAAATATCTTATTTTTTTTAATTTTCCAATACTTTGATCTCTTGTATTTTAGGTTATTTTTCTTTCTCTTAATTAAGATCTTTAAAAGCTTATACATTTTTTTAAAGTTCAATTATTATAGATCCTTTATATTTATAATATTTATTTACTATGTTAATCTATCTTCTTCTTTGAATAACATTCTTTAATAAATGGAATTTGTTCTTTAACCCTAATATATGATTGATTTTTCATTAATTGCTCCATTTCTTTTAATATTTTAATATCAGATTCTATTCTTTTATAATTTTTTTCGAATTCCAATTTGAATTGATTTTGAATGTCTTAGTAATTAGTTATTAATTCATTTCTATCTTGAATGTATTTATTTAATAATAAAGTAAGTTAATTAAATCTTATACAATCATTTGGATGATCTTAATGAATATTAAGTATACATTTAAAACAGAATTATGAAGCCTTTGAACAATTTTAATTCACACAAAAACCCATTATTGGTTCATTTTCATGTGTTTCATATCTACATTTATAATCTTCATCCATAAATTTTTAATAATCAAATAAAAAGATTTGAAAATACTTTATAATTGACAATTATATTTTAATAGAATTAGAAAACTTTATCAGATATTAATATATATACATAACAAAAATTCATTAAAGCAAATAATTTGAGAATATATCATTATTATGATACACATTTTTTTATGCCTTTCTATCTCAAACCGATTTATAAACATTAAAAAATAAATATCACAAACAATTTCTCTATAATATAACATTTATTTATTTCCATTTTTTATTTTCTCATTAAATTCTCATTACATGTTATTTATCCATATCTATTACATTTATCCTACTCTATAGTTTAAGAAATGTACATTACTTTTTTCTAGTTTGCGAAATTTTTAAATTTAATTATATTAAAAATTATTTATATATTAAAAAAATGCTAATCAATGTATTGAAATCTTTTAAAAATATAAAGTCTATGTAAATATATACTCCTAATGAAAAACTTTTGTTTCAATATCTTTAATTAAGTAAAATTTGATGTAGACATCAAAAGATCCAGATTTCTTAAGATTTATCTAAATTATTTCAATATTCTTCAGACCGAATTATTTTTCTATTGGTAATCTTTTACTAATAATTAATTTTAATTATTTTAATAATTTTAAATCAAATAATTTTGGGCTAATATAAAAAAAAAATTCTCTAGGATCTAAAGATTTCTTTTCAAAGCAGTTAAGTTTGTTTGAATCATTGTGCCTATAAGGCAAATCATGAAATATAGCTTCAAAGAGTGATTAATTCCCTTGAGAATATGAATTTTAATGATCAGTTTCCAATTTATATTGTTAAGTTTGTACTCTATATCATACTTATCATTAATTCCTTTTCCATTTAGCTCTTTTTGTTAAAATACTATTTACTTTATAATTATGTAATCATTTTAGAAACTTACTTTCTTGTCATCTTCTCTTCTTCTTTACCTTAGTAATTGATTACAATCCTTTTAATTTATGATGCCTAATAAGTAATGATTTTAGAGTCCACCTTTATTACAAATTTGATATAGTTCCTTGTGTCATTTTCACCTAATTGATGCTTATATTAACTTTTTAATGATCTTCAAAATAATTGATTAACTATTAGAATCTCAACCTATCATATGAAGGTTACACTTTTTCTAAAAATTCTTCAAATTAATTGGCCTTTAAAAAACCTTAAACTAGTCCTTAAAGAAGACGAAGTTGTTGATGAGCATTTTTTGCCAATACTTCAGAAATGTATTACCAAAATTGAAAATATATCAGGAAAGGACAGCACACGTTTTTCTAGAATTTAGAATTATACCCTTATTTTAAATAATATGAAGGTTTATAATCAGTCAAAATTTATCAATTAAAATTAATTTATAATATGTTAAAAAAATTTTGTATTTAATTTAGTTAATATTAGTTGAAAACTAAAAATTAGCATGGTGAACATTATAATAAAACTCATTAATTGTTCACAACAATTAGTAGACAGAAGTTTTTAATCCCAATTTTTAGATTAATGCAATCTTTATGAAAATAAATACCCACACTCAAAATTTGATTATCGAAAATACATCCTGCAACACTTTCAACATTTTTCACGATTTTTTTATTTCCAAGTTTTGACTAAAATATTCTTAATTTTTCAACTTATTTTTATATAATTGATACATTAATCTAATTATAATTTAAATTCAATGTCTCAACTATCCTTTTCCCTTACAATTTATAATCAGTTAAATCCTGTATAATTAAAATCCTGATCCTATTACACAATTTTCATTTCTCCAATTACATATCCAAAATTTTTAACATAAATCTTGATTTTGAATATGGATAAAAATGCGCATTTATGGTGTGGTTCTATTTTTAATCAAGTAATATTTAAATAGTTTAAAATCAGCTTCAATTAGTCTAATCATCTTGAAGCGTTTACTTTAATACAAAGTTTTTCTTCATGAAATTACTATAAATCTGATAAATATATTTAAAATTATATAATTGAATTATCAAATTTAAATTATTTTTTAAAATGTTTATTGAATCTTTTTCTTTCTTCATTCCTTCATTCTCTTGAAAAACATAATTTTCAGGATTCTTATATTGAGCAATATTATCAATTTCCATTCGAATCTATTTTTAAAATATTTGATAGTGATTTTAAATTAAGTAAAAAGAGAATTAGAAAGTAATTTGGTAAACTAACCTAACCTGCTTCACGCACACATAATTTTTATTCTCTTTAATGCTTTAAATGATTTAATTTTGAAGAAAGTTTTCTATTTTTAATTTATCTCTGCTTAATACTCGATATCCATTATGATCAGGGGCTTGTTATTAACCAACTGATTTAACTAATTTAAACTAAAATAAGATTATAAATAAATAGCATAAATTCTTATTAAATTAAATGTATGTTAAAAACTTTCATATAAGATTGAGTCGATTTTTGTTCTATATATTCCTGCTTATATTTATATAAAGTTGTAATTAATTATTAGAATCATAAGCTTCCTTTCTTAATGATTGCTTTTGATACATAAGTAAAGAAGAATTTATAACTTTTATGCTCTGATTGCATGGATATATTAGAATTAAAAGTCTAATTAATGACTTGTCTATTCTCAATCACAATAAACTTCCATTAAAAGTAATAAAATTTTGATCCATTACTCTTTTCTTTTATTTTTTTTTTACCACTTAGAAGCTTCAGAAGCAAGTCCTAATTTAATACTCATAGTTCTCTATGTAAATTTAAATTTTCCTTTAGTTAATAAAAAGCTCTTAATTTTCAAAAAAAAAAAATTTAAGTAATATTTCTATTATTTTGATGTTTTGATTTAAAAAAATTAAGAAATCTATTTCTCAGTTTAAATGAAACTGATACATTCACAGACGCCCTTAAGTAAATTAGCAACAATCAAACAACAGACTAACTCTTATCCAGGATTCTTAAGTTTGGTTTCCTTCTAAAATAACTCATCAAAAGTTTTTCCAAGTAAATAGCAATTCATCTGAAATCATAAGTAACTTACATGTAATCGAACCAAATTAAAGATAAATCAAAATTATTAATATGCTTTGAAAAATTTTGTTTAAATAGAAACATTCATAAATTTAATTTTGTATTTTTCAAAAATCTTTAACATTTTATTCATTCATAAGAAAGAAAAAATATTTTTGATTATCTAATTTATGAAACATGTGATTGAAAATGTATAACCTCTTATTTTTGAAGTAAAGGAATAAACATTTAGTAAAGATCAGAATTTAAATTAATTAATAAAAAAATATTTAAGACATATTTAAGAGAAAAAATTATCTTTTTATTTGGTGTGAGATTAAGGAATTTACATTTATTTAAAGTATTTTCATGGCAAAAAAATCAATTAAGAATATATATATTAATATTTATTATAAAATTTCAATCAGTTACATTAAAGTTATCTTATTTATTATATTTTTTAAAATATTAAAGTTAAATTCTAATAAGGATTGAATAAAATAAGAATAATATAGAATTTTTTAAAATGATAATTATTGTTGAATATTTTATCTACATTGGCTTTTTCCTTTTTATTAAAATATTATCTGAAAAATCTTTAAAATTTTAATTTATTATTGCAATAAAATTATGATTTAATTGTTGAAGATAGAGCGAAAAAAACTCTAGAGATAGATGAAGACCCAAAAATTATTGAGTTTGTAGAAGCATGTCCATATTATTCTAATAACCCATTGAATTAGTATAGCTTATTTTTGATTTTATGTATGTACAACAAACATCTAGAATCTTCTAAACTTAAATTATGAACTCTAATCCCTTTCATTGGATATTTCACAAAAAACACAAAAATTTCAACAGATTTCAATTCTAAAACAATTTTTATAATTTTTATTCAAGTGGTGATATTTTGATTAGATAAAATTATCTGACTGCTTAAAAGTAGAATACCAATAATTAATTAAAATTTATGGAAAGTTAAAGTTATTTACTCTTGGTGATTTTATAATAATCGAATGCAAAGGCTATAAAAGAATAAGCACAAGTTGTGTTGTTCACAATAAAGTTAAATTTCTAATATTTCGAAACTATCTAATAAACAATGTATTGTGAATGATGTAATAATGATAATTAAATTTTAGAATATATAATAAAACCCAGTTTCAAAATTAACAAACTTGCCATAAAATCTTGCTTAGTGGTAGTCAGTTAAATATCAAACTCAATTCAATAATTGATTGATTTAATTTTATAAAATTCGAAACAAGTCAAAAAAAAGTTTATATATACATACAATTCTAATATTATAAAATTAATAATTTAAATCTATTTATGGAATTTAAGAGATTATATATTCGTAATATCATAATTTTAATATAAGCTTTTGATGAAATTATATAATCTATTTTAAATAGATGTTAGTTGATTTGATTAAGAAAAAAGTAGAATGAATGTATAACAATAAGTATTAGAATTAATAGAAAAATAGAATATATAACTTGAATAATTTTATTATATATAAAAATGTAAAATAAATTATTAGATAAAGTTTAAGAAGAAAATGCAGCAAACAAGATGAGTAAATTGTTCAAAGGAAATTAGAATGATTATTATGTTTCAATGAAAGAGGAGGATAGTCATTAAATCGAGATGAATAAAATATAAAGGAAAAAAGTATTTTTATCGGGTAGTGAAGATGAAGAAGAAAGATTGCCGACACAAAATATAAAATAGGAAGAAAATAAATGTAAGATTAAATTATTGATAATAGAAATTCAAGTTTATCAGAAACCAGAGAATAGGAATAGTGACATTTTAGATGAAGTACCTACAAAAGAGAATATTGATGGATTGAATGATAGATCATAAGTTGAATTGACAATAAATTTATAAGGAGGAAAAAAGAAAAGTAAAACAAAGAAAAATAAATAAAAAAAGAAAAAAGCGAAACATTAAGCAGTACCATTTAATTGGAATACTTATAAATTCTTATTACACTATCCCTTTTAACATTTAAAATTAACTATATTAGTGAATGTATTGATAGTACTATCTGCAATAGCACAAATGTTATTACCATGGATACTTGGTAGATTGATTGATGCAATCACAAAAAATGTAGAATAAGCTCAAAATTCAGAATCATAAAATAATACTATTGATGAAGAATTGCATTTAACTTTATCAAAACAGTTTTTATATATTTTGGCAACATATACTGTATTATCATTAATAAGAGCATTTGTCAATTAAATTTGGTAAGAATAGATATATAATGATATGAGAGAAGATGTACTAAAGTCTTTTTTATCATTTGATTTAACTTTCTTTCATACTTATAGAAATGGTGAGATAATATCTAGAATGACAAATGATTTACAATCAGCTAAATCAGCTGTAAGTGGAAATATTATTTTATTAATAAGAAATTGTTGTTTAACAATATTTAATATAATAATATTATTTGCATTATCTTGGAAAGTGACTTTAGCAATTTTGGCACCTATGCCTATATATACAGTTGTAGGAACAATCCATACAAAATTAGCAAAAAAGTTTGAAAAATTGGGTTCTGAATATTAAGCTAAATTAACAACTTTAGCAGATTAAATAGTTTCAGGTGTAGTAACAGTAAAAAGTTTTTGTACAGAACAATTTGAAATTAAAAAATTTCATAAACAATTAGATTTAAATATAAAATTAGCTTAAAAACGTGGAGTAAATACAGGATTTTATTAAGCATCTACTGCTTTATTTACTTAATTAGGATCATTGATAGTATTATGGTATGGTGGCAAATTGGCTATGAATAATTCAGCAGAATTATCAGCTGGGTATAATATTGATTATATATTATTAGTGATTTAACTACTATTATATTATACTCTTTACAATTATCTTCATCTAGTTAAGATATAAGTGAATCTTTTGCTAAAATCGTAACTGCTACTGGAGCTTTTGAAGGTGTGCTTGATATGCTTAAATGGGAGTCTCTTGTTAAAGAATCACCTGATGCTATAGATCATATAACTCCAACAGGAGAAATATAATTTAAAAAAGTAGTATTCTCATATCCAAATTCTTAAGTTCAAGTTTTAAAAGGAATATCACTTATAATTAATAAAGGAGAATATGTTGCATTTGTAGGACCTAGTGGTAGTGGTAAATCAACAATCATGCATTTATTGGAAAGATTCTATGATCCATAATCAGGTTCTATTTATTTTGATGATGTAAACATAAAATAGTTCAAACTTAAAACATTAAGAAAATCAATAGGTTTAGTGTCATAAGATCCTGTTTTATTTGAAGGAACTATAGAAACTAATATCATATATGGAACTGAAAATTATACAAAGGATGATTTTGAATGGGCAACCAAAGCAGCAGGAGTTTGGTAATTTGTTTCAGATAAAGGTAAATTTCCTCATGGATTTGATACTTTTGTTGGAGAACATGGTTATACTTTAAGTGGAGGTTAAAAGTAAAGAATTGTTATTGCCAGAGCTTTATTAAAAAGACCTAAAATATTAATATTCGATGAAGCAACATCAGCTCTAGATGCTGAAAGTGAATTTCAAGTTTAATCTGCAATTGATGAATTAATTTAAAAAGGAAGCAAAAACATTACTGTTTTAGTAATAGCTCATAGATTGAGTACTATTGTTAATTGCAATAGGATTATTGTATTATAAAATGGTGTTGTAGCAGAATAAGGAACACATTAAGAATTGCTTAATAATCCTGATGGAATTTATAGACAATTAGTAGAGAGATAAATATCAGGAGTCATTGATTCTAAAGATCATGATGGAGATTCTGAAGCTTAATGATATCATAATTTAGTATTTACAATCAATATTAACTATTTTTTTATGCTATTACAAAAATTAATTATTTTAGAATCTCAATAACAAAACACTAGATATGAAATTAAATTTATTCACAGAAGTACTAAATAAATCATTTAATATTTTTATGAAGAAAATATATGGTTATATATTTGAATTTTTTAAATTTTATTGATTTTATAACATCTACATTTATCATCAGAACTTTTACTCACTTATATAGTTATATAGTAATCATCTATTTTAAACTTTTGGTAAAACTTTTGTTGCAATACTATATCAACAATAATGAATTAATACTCATTTAATTGTAATATTTAGTATATGACATTTATATACTTAATATATTCTTCCTAACTTCTTCATTTAAACATATTTAAATTTTTATAATGTGATTTTACAATCATTGTTAACATCAAATAATTCAAAGCATTCAAGTTTGGTTCAATTCTCATTTTTAATAATAATCCCATTTCAATATTATCTTATCTTTTATTTTCTGATTTGCAGTAGTGTTAATTAAACAATTATATTTTGTTTGATAGTACCAAAAATTGATGCTGGTTTTAGATAACTTTGAATTAAGCCATTTTTATTAGTTGAGTAAATCCATGAAATCGATTGCTTTTTTTTCTGGGAGTATAGAGTATAATTGAATCTTAAACATTATTTTATTACAACTTTTTCTTTTGATAGGTCTAAATTTACAATAGGATTATTTATTCATCTAAATCTCTTCCATTACTGTAATAATTAGTGTTTGGTTTAAAGAGATCTAAAAACTAGACTAATTATTTTCTAAAGTCAATCCTTTATAAAATTAACTCTAAATTTTTTAATCCATTAAATTACATATTAATCATTAATATGCTTAACTTTCTTATAATTGCTTTTTCTTTAGCTTTTTTCACTTATTCATTGAATGCTATCGCTTAAGATATTTATGAAATCCTAAATTTTACAATAAATATATGTTTGTTATATTAAAATTCAATAATAATTTTTTGATTAAATATAATAAATATAGTATATTATTGCTATTTAATAATGCACATAAAGAACATCCCCTTGAACTTCTATCTTTCTTGTCTTAATTATTAACAAATGGTTTAGAATAGAAGCCAGTATTCAGGAGAACTTCCAAATAAGTTCAAAGCTTCTCTAATTCTTGGCATCTTAATTAAATTATCCATGTTTCTGGAATTATAAATTAATCGAAGGCATTTCCATCAACTATATTAATTTGACAAATTAAATAGGTTATGTTTATTGGTAATTTTTCCAAATATAAAGAATTAGAAATTTTATTATATTTGCATATAATTATATATAACCCTTAACTAATAAATGTTATGAATAATAATTGTGCTTATGATGCATCTCTTACTTAGAGATGTCTGTATACCTTACTTGTAAAAGTAAACTGTTGATAGCTTGTATAGATTCTTGAATAATTTTTCTAATTTGTTCATTCATGTTATCAAAATGGATTATAAAAATTAAAGGTTTTCTTTTAAGAATCCATTCTTTTATATTATGGCATCAAAGTATCAACAAATTAATATCCTCCTTAAGTTACTTCTATTCTTCTTCAAAAAGAGATAGAGATTAGACTAAGACAAATAATGAGATAGATTTCAATAATCTTGTTTATTTATACATTTATTAGTTTAAAATAACAAATGTCATTTTTCAATTTAATCCTTTCTTAAAATTTTCTCAAAATATGATACCCTTTCTTTTAGAAATAATAATAATTTTTTAATTTTTATTTAGTTTTTTCAATGGAATAAACTAATTTTAATCAGTTATGAAAATTAAAAAAATCATTTTATAATTATTTGATTATATATTATATGATTTAATAATAGAAAAACAATTACAAGTGTAGGATTCATCCAGAAGAAAATATTTCCTTTTGTTGTCTCAAACCAAATTGCTTTGATGATAGAATGTTTTGCTTTAAATGTTTGAAATTAACATAACATCTCTAACACATGGATGCTGTTAATAAATTTGAAGATGCTGAAATATTTATCAACTAATAAATAAGAAAACTTAGAGAAGTTATTGCAATCACAAAAAATCAGTTTAAACAAACGAAAGAATCCTTTGATATTTTAATTAAAGGATTGGAAGAGAGAGTTTATAGTTTTGAAGCAAATATGAATCAAATGGATATATATTAAATCGAAGAAACACTAACGATCTCATTTTAATTAGAAAAAGTATAATAGACAATTCAATAATCCATTGAAAAATCTATTTCTAAAATAAGAAAAGAAATAGATGATTTATGTCAAAATTGTTAATTAAATATATTTGTTTAGAAGAATGAAATAGTATTACTTAGTATTGGTAAAAAAATTAATAATAAATAAATTAGCAAACTATTTACTCAGTTAATAGGAGCATTAAAAGGCAATCGAATATTATGATGAGTGCTTGAAAATGAATTCTAAAAATGAATAGGCTTTATTTGGCAAAGGTAAGACCTACTTAAATTTTAGGTGACTGCTTAAAAGTCAAACAATAATATATCAAGGCATTAGAGTGTTTTGAAAAAGTTTCATCAATAAATGAACAAGCGTATATTAAATAAGGTAGATAAGTCTTGATTTTTTTAGGAGAATGCTTACAGTATTTAAACAGATTTGATTCTGCCATTTAGGTTTATTAAAAAGCTATATCAATAAATCCTTCTAACTTTTATTCATAATTTAATCTGGGTAAATATTAAAATCATTTAAGGTGCTTGCTTTTAAGAAACCATGAATTTTGCAGAAGCAAAAAAGTGTTTCTAAAAAGTTATTGATTTAAGCACTGATGATGATTATGTACTTCTTGCCAAAAGTATTATTTTATGAAATTTAGGCAAATTATTCTTTTATTAAGGGTAATTAGATTAAACAATAAAACTACTAAATCAAATTTTAGAAAAATCTCCTAGGAATTATCAAGCTTATCATTTTTTATGTATAATTAAATAACCTAATTTCAGTTGAATGCTTATAAGTTGTTGAGGAAAAAGAGGAATTATCAAAAATGGTTGAAAAAATGTTAGAATTTTATCCAGAAGATCTAAAAGCATTATTTATGAAAGGTAATTTATCTATTTTATCTTAAGCAATTACATTACTAAATTTATAAAATTTTATAGAAGCATAAAAGATTGTTGAAAAAATAGGCGAAAATGATTCAGCTTAATGGATGGTTTAACATTTGAAAGGTGTATTATTTGAATGGTATTTTTAGCAATATTTTTATTATTTGAAGATCACTTAGATAAAAGTTTAGAACTTCTTTATTAAAATTTAGCTATAAATCCATAAAACACTTCCATTTTGTTATAAATAGGTGAACTATTTTTCATGATTTTAGGGTTAATCTTAATTTAGTTTAAATAATATGATTAAGCAGAGAAGTTCTATAATGATAGGCTAACTAAAAATCCAAAAGATCTTCTAACTTTATTCTTAAAAGGATAATTGTTANAAAAGGCAATCGAATATTATGATGAGTGCTTGAAAATGAATTCTAAAAATGAATAGGCTTTATTTGGCAAAGGTAAGACCTACTTAAATTTTAGGTGACTGCTTAAAAGTCAAACAATAATATATCAAGGCATTAGAGTGTTTTGAAAAAGTTTCATCAATAAATGAACAAGCGTATATTAAATAAGGTAGATAAGTCTTGATTTTTTTAGGAGAATGCTTACAGTATTTAAACAGATTTGATTCTGCCATTTAGGTTTATTAAAAAGCTATATCAATAAATCCTTCTAACTTTTATTCATAATTTAATCTGGGTAAATATTAAAATCATTTAAGGTGCTTGCTTTTAAGAAACCATGAATTTTGCAGAAGCAAAAAAGTGTTTCTAAAAAGTTATTGATTTAAGCACTGATGATGATTATGTACTTCTTGCCAAAAGTATTATTTTATGAAATTTAGGCAAATTATTCTTTTATTAAGGGTAATTAGATTAAACAATAAAACTACTAAATCAAATTTTAGAAAAATCTCCTAGGAATTATCAAGCTTATCATTTTTTATGTATAATTAAATAACCTAATTTCAGTTGAATGCTTATAAGTTGTTGAGGAAAAAGAGGAATTATCAAAAATGGTTGAAAAAATGTTAGAATTTTATCCAGAAGATCTAAAAGCATTATTTATGAAAGGTAATTTATCTATTTTATCTTAAGCAATTACATTACTAAATTTATAAAATTTTATAGAAGCATAAAAGATTGTTGAAAAAATAGGCGAAAATGATTCAGCTTAATGGATGGTTTAACATTTGAAAGGTGTATTATTTGAATGGTATTTTTAGCAATATTTTTATTATTTGAAGATCACTTAGATAAAAGTTTAGAACTTCTTTATTAAAATTTAGCTATAAATCCATAAAACACTTCCATTTTGTTATAAATAGGTGAACTATTTTTCATGATTTTAGGGTTAATCTTAATTTAGTTTAAATAATATGATTAAGCAGAGAAGTTCTATAATGATAGGCTAACTAAAAATCCAAAAGATCTTCTAACTTTATTCTTAAAAGGATAATTGTTATATAAGTAAAAAAAATATGATGAAGCAGTTTAAATTTATGATTTTTACTTATCAATTGCCTAAGAGAATTTTCAAATTTCATATATGAAAGGTCATTTGTTATTTTAAATTTGTAGCTGAATGTTTAAAAAAATAGAAAAAATACTCAGAAACGATTGAATTTTGTGAAAAAATGCTTGAAATATATCCAGAAAATGAAATATTCATTTAAATTAGAAGTAGCACTAATAAAATATAAAAGATAATGTTTTAGAATTAGTGGTTGATAACAATGAAGAAATTGAAAAGAAGGACATATAATAAAGTGAAGAAGAAGAAAGTGAAGAAGAAGAAGAATAAGAAGAAGAAGAATAAGAAGAAGAGATTGCTAATTCAAAAAAATGATCATCAATCATTAAATAATATATTTGATATAAATATTATAATAATAAGTTCAGCAAAATTATAACGATTTTAATCTTTATATTACTATTTTATTTTTTATGGTTTTTAAAATGAGAACTTAAATTCTTCTCTGAATAAGAAATATAAATAATTATAGTAATCTCGGTCTATTGGCCACACAATTTTGGGAAAAAGCTAATCACTCCACTAAAAACTATTTAAAAAATTAGAAGATTTTATTATTAGAATTACAAAAACAGTAATAATAATCCAGTTTTGATAATTTAAATAAAAGTCATCCATCATAAAATACACAACCATATTAGAATAAATACAAACAATAATTTGTCCTTATTTGTAATGAAACAAACTTTCATTATACAACTTTAGGGTTATTCTATATCCTAATGCTTAGAAGATAAAAAAAAGATTAAAATGCCTATTAGTTATTTAAATAAATTATTTTTATAATTTGCTATAAAAATACGGAAGTAACAATAAATTTTTAACCGCCTGTAAATCTACTTAATTGTTCCAAAAAAATTAGAAGTTAAACAAAATATAACCAGACTTACTTAAACTTTTTATTATCTTAAGCCAACAATCTTTCCCGTTTATTTTTAGTGAATACATTGACAACAAACAATTTTTTAATGAAAATTTTTATTCTCTCTTTTCAATTTTGAAAAAATTTTTTCAAATTGTTTAAATCTTCCCTTAATCTCATTCTAATATTAGACATTTGTTGTTCAATGTAATACTGAAACTTTATGTTGGTTATATTTTTTATTTGAAATGGAAAAAATTCAATTGTTATTAAATTTAATTCTAATTAATGATTATTTTTTAAAAAGCTATGCGCAAAATTACCAATAAAGAAAGCTTATCTATTTTAATAAATTGCCAAAAATTTATTTGTGAAATTTTTATGATTAATCTTTCCTAATTCTTCTTCTTGAAATTATGAACCCAAGAATATCCATAAAGTTAATAGTTAAAAAGATAATATTATTTTAGTAGTCATTATATATAATTTTATTTATTGTTTTATAACACGATTTAGAAATTGTGTAAGGTGGAATAAATATCTTGAATGCAATAAGTAACTGAAGGTATTTTTGGATAAATAAATTTATATTCTATTAATTGATAGGTTTAATGAGTATTTCAAATATGACAACTATACAATTATCTTCTCTCAGAAACTTTAAGGATTTAATAAATTTGAAGATAATTAATTAAAAAAAATCATAAAGTTTATATAGAAAAATATATAAGAAACCTTATTTCAATAGTAAAATCAATATTTTTTATTGAATTGAAAATTTGAAATTTATAATTTTTAACCTTTGTTCTTTCAAATAAATTTTTAATGTTGGATAATTTTCTAAAAATAATTAATCTGGAGAGTTGGTTTTATCAATTTTACTCACTCTTTTATTTGAGAACTTTTTAAGAAAATTTTTAGAGTTATGAAAATTTATTTTTATGAATAACAATAAAATAAGTTATTATTTCTCAATTTTTAGATTTGTAATAACAATAACAATAACCAGATTTCAAAAACTAATAAATTAATTTATTCTAAATTTTATGAAGCTTAATCGGTCTAAACTTATATTTTTCATTTATAATAATAGGTGTAGACGGCCGATGAATTAATAAAATTTTTAATGCTTGTTTAAAAATAATTTTTCTGTTTATTCATAAAATCTTCTTTAAAAAAATTAGTTTTATCATCCTAAATTATAAATTTATAATTTTACATTAATTATAATTTCATAATAATCAATTTTAATATCATCATAAAGATTCAATAGAATTTAAGTTGCCATCACTATTTAAAAATTTGAATACCCAATTGATGTGGTATATTTGTTTGAGCAATTTTCAAATGTTTCTAAATTGAATTATTATTATTTTTCTTTATTTAATTTATAAAAATTGATAGATTCAAAAGGATATGACTTTTAATAATTGATTAAATATTTTGTTAAAACAAAAGCAATTATTGATTTGCTATACCCAAATAAATTTCATATTTTGATAATAATTTCAAAATCAAATAATTGATAGCTTTAAAAATTGTTGTATCATTGATATAAAATTTATTTAGATATAATAATACATTTATAAATAATCCAACTCATAAGATGATCAGACTTAACAAAAATTCTTTATCTCAATAAATAATACCAGACTTACACAGAAATTTCTATTTCCATTATCAGCTAAAAATAATCATCTATATTTTAATAAAGTTAAAGAATTTTTATTTAATAAATACCAATTATCAAATTTTTATATTCTTTGAAAGTTCAATATTTATAAGGGATTTTATTCCAACATTTTTATATCTATTGCATAAAAATAATATTTGATGCTTTAAATCGATATTGAAGAAAAAATGTTTGAAATGAAAAATTTTTAAATAAAACATACTAGTTTTAATTAAATTTTTCAATTGGTAATTCTAGAATCTAAATAAATGAGAATCAAGTTGTTCAAGAACTAATTGGTTTAATTTCTTATAATCATAGAATTTTAAAATAGTTTATTTGTAAAAATAGACAATTTTATTATCAAAGAAGATAATAAATAAATATTTTGGGTCATTAAATGATTTGATATATTCATATTTGATGATAATGAATTGGAATTTTATGTGAATGAAAAGCAAAATAGTTTTTATTTTCCTAAAATAATAATTTTAATTTTGTTTTCTTTATTGCTTTTGTTGTTGGTATAATGCATTTGGTGCTAGCTTAGATATATTTTCAAATGCAGCAAGAATTAATGAAAGAATGATTGAATAACATGATTTCTGATTTTGATGAAGGTAAGATTCACAGTGTACTTAATTAATTTAACTAAAGTTTTGAGGCTACATAACTTTTGTCAATGAAAGGCAAGGTATTGATCTAAGTGAATTTCTTTCTTTATTTTGAAGTTAATTAAATTATATATCAAAATATAATTATATAAATATGTTTCATTTTATTATAATTATTAAAAAAATTAATAAATTTTGTAGTTTCATCTATCTTCTCTAATTTTAAATCTAAATCACTACATGAAATTATACAATCGTACCTGAGCCTTTTTTCTGTAGAATATTTCCTATTTTTTTTATCAATTAAGAAATCTGCCATCAATTGTTTATTAATTGATGTAATTTGACTTTTATAGTATTATTCAAATATTTCCCAAATTCATTATCTTCTTATGAACCTTAATGGAATTATCATAATTTTTGTTTGGTTTTTTTATTTTTCAGTTAATTTAAAAAACACAAATTTCAAATGGAAAATGAAGAAGAATAGATATTTTAGAATGAATAGGTTAAATAATTGAAATGAACCATTTTATAAAAACAATATATAAATATATCTTTATATGTTATAAATTAAATGATTTTTATAATTCATTTGTTTATATCTACTTGGTGCTTTATCAAATATGATAAAGGGCTTAATACTAACTTTAATAGTTAGCTGCAGAGTAGTTTTAAGTGTTATAACTCATACCAATAAACGTAAACGATTTCATTCTCGGGAACATTTTAAAA
This sequence comes from Paramecium sonneborni, assembly GCA_905182985.1. NCBI lineage: Eukaryota > Ciliophora > Oligohymenophorea > Peniculida > Parameciidae > Paramecium > Paramecium sonneborni. The sequence goes on along the minus strand of CAJJDN010000168.1, from coordinate 213,131 downwards.
TATACCAAAAGTTTTTTTACAATAAAATTTGGCTGATTGGGAATCGGGAAATGGTGAGTTTCAATTATCAATCACAAGTGTTAGCTTAACAAGTAATTATGTCTTATCATTCAGATTTTATGGTCTAAATTGTATGTCCAACAACCGTCAGGGTACATAAACTTTAATTATAATGGTATGCAATCGATGATGAGAGAGTATAAGTGATAAATGCATTTAATATTGCTAATCCAACCTAATCAACAATCTATTAGCATCCAAATGCTAACGTAGAAAAAGCTATAATATTTCTTACAAGCCTAGGTTATTATGGAGCACTTGAGTTTGTTTTATCAGTATTAATACATTATATATATAGATATCAAGCATAACTAAAACAACTGTAACTGTCAGTATATCTAATCCATCTTCAAAGTTTGCAAATATACGTTCAATTGGATATTAAATTGTTCTTGGAACAAATGAAGTTTTTGATATTCTTGGCATTTAAACAGTTACAACCTCATCTTACAATAGTGGAAATCTTAACTTATAAAATAATAAATGGTTATAAACACCTATTATTGGACTAAATTACCCCAATAACTATTATTTGTAATTTAGATGGACCTAAACAACTACTGCAACAACTATTTCATATACAGTAAATTCCTGTAAAAATAATAATTATTTTTAAAGGGGATACTCTTGTAAAGCATACCCATCAAAAAGTATGGATGTCTTATATAATAAATACAATTTATTTACCTTTAGAAATTTAAACTGTAAGAATTTCTTAAAAATACGATTTGGAAGCATTAAATAGACCAACCATATACACACAACTACCATAATCAGATGAAATTTTTAATTAAATTGGTACATTTAATGTAATAGTTGATAAATAATATTCACCAGTACTTATTAATGTCATCTTCAAATGTTCATAAGGTAAAAAAATTAAAAGCTAATTTAACAAATGTAATAGTTGTCCAATGTAAAAAATTAAGATCTTTAATCATTATTGCCATAACAATATCAATTAAATATCTTATTTTCCTAAATATATATCAACTATTTAAGCTCATGAAGAATTGAAAATAACTATTAGTTCTACAAAGATTACTATTAACCAAATAACTTATAATGAAGTCATTACAGAAACTAGCATTCTAGATATAGAACTATTAAATACATGAAATATTTATTTTTAAAATAATGAAAAAATTAAAAATTAAGAAATTTACAAATATTTTTATTATTTAAATTTTATATATAATAATAAAATTTATTTTACAATAGAACTTTTTTATCTTGATAATTTTAAGATTCTGATAATTATTTTAAATTATTTACTATCATTTTGCTTTTCTAATTAGTAATTAATTAAACCAGTCTCCTTTTGAAAAATAATTAAAAGAACTAAAATTTAGTATTTATCCGTAATTTACACTTTTATAGTATGAAATACTTTTCACGCAAAAAAATATAAAACTATATTTTATCTTAAACTTTTATTTATTAATAAAGACTTGCAATTTCTGAAATATAAATAATGATATAATATAAAGACATATCATACACTATCAAGATAGATTTATAATTACAACTCTCCTGTATTAATATAAAAAGTGGTGCACACAAAATACATAAATTTAGTAAGCTAATTATCTAAAACCTAATAATTTCTGTTTTAAATATATAAATTTTTGGAATATTTAGTTTTCTAAAATTTTAGTCTATATCAAAGATTTCAAAAATTTATAGGATTATCTCTGGGAAAAATATAATTATTATATTTAAGTAAAAATTTTTAAATAATTCTAAAATTTTTTGAAACAAATAAAACACTACAGGGTCAAAAATAATTTTTTTGTAAATTGTAGAAATTTTTATTTAAAATATCAATAATTTTAAGCTTAATAATTGTTAAATTGAAATTATAAATAAAACGTGAAACTTTAGGATTTAAAAAGAAATGAAAGGTTTTTTAAAGCGCTTATTAAGAAACTTTTATTTATCCATAAATGTGACTATTTCATAATGTTTGAAAATATTTGTAGCTATTATTGAATTCTAAGAAAAATTGAAATTTGTAAATTCTATTATTTAAAGAAATTTCAACCTAAAGGAATTTATGTACATAAATTTAATTATTAATATAATAATTTCATTTGTATTTATGGATTTGCTAGATTTATGGACAAAACTTCATTGTCTAGAATCAAGATTATATAATTTAAAAAATCGATTTAGAAATATCAAAGGTTAATTTTTTTATGTTTTACTAATAATAAATTTTTTACTCATAATTCACAAATTGAAAAATGAATTAGCAACAATCATATTGAATAAAATGATTGAGATGTTTTTATTTATTTAAATTTATATTTATAAATAAAATAATAAAATTAAGAATATATTTGAATTGATAAATTTAATATTTATCAAATTAATATAGTATAAAATTTTCTGGATTAATCCTCTCATCTTAATAAAAATTACTGAATTAAATTGAAATATATTTTTTTTAGTAAAACTGCTTGATTTATAATTATAATCGCTACTAAGAACCATCATCACTCATACTCCAATATAAATTTAGTTTAAAAATTCCTGTTTCCACCATTGATTTAATATTTAATTTATTGATCGGTTTTATCCTTCGAGTTTCAAGTATCTAAAACTCTGTTAATAGATAATTTAAAAACTATAAGATATCAAGTACCTAGTTGATAATTATCATTAGCTTAAGAACTATCTATAGTCAACTCTTTATTAAAATACTTGAATTCAAAATAAAACCTCTCGTGTAAATCTTTTTACTATCCAGAAAGCAAATTATGGATTAATTGCAAATTATTTACGATATAATACCTTATCCAAAAATTCTATTTTTTTCTCAAATTGTCAGAAAATTAAAATCTTAACCTCCTTTCTTATTAAAATCGTGATCAATTATTTTTTCACAGCTAAAAGCCAGAATTTCAAAGAGAGATTTCAAAGATAAAATTATTCTGTATGAACAATACAAATAAGGTTTTTAAATTAAAATAAACAATTTATCAAAGCTTTTACTATTTATAACCTAAAATTTTAGATACATTTTTTTTGTTATATTCCTAATTTAATCCAGTTAATATTTATTTGAGAAATATTAATATATCAATATTTTTTATTTAATTCATTAAATCAATCTAGATTAGAGATTTAATTTTATTACTTAAGAATTCTTATAGTAATTTATTATAAATATTTCTAATTATTCCTTTAATTTTTTCACTTAGATCTATATTAAATTCTACCCAAAATACCCTCTTAATTTTATCTAGTTTATCCTTTAAAATATATCAAAAAATTCATCAAATTGATAATCTGAATCAATAAAAACAAAGTGTTAAATAAATTAAAATATATTGAAGAAGTCAGCTCCAATAAAGTAAAAATAATGAGTATAATATATTAAAATTTGAAACCTAATTATTATAAATTATTTTCTTATTTTAAATTAAATTTATAAACATTTATAAAAAGTTTATAATTTGATTGCTGTTTGGACAAAGTATTTATCAAATTAAAAAAATACATTTTTATCTTTCTAATAAATATCTATAATTGCATACTTAATTATTGTAGCTATTTATAAATCCAATAATTAAAGTTGTTATTTAAAAAATTTAGCTAAATAGATTGCTAGAAATAAAGCTGTAAATAAGTTTAGAAAATAACCGTAAACCAATATTTAAATTTAATTATAGTTCAATATGAATAATATTAAAAAAATAAAAGAATAATAAAAATCTTAGATAAAAAAATGAAAACTTGAATAAGCTCTTTTTTTCTATAAATACTTTAGATAAAACAATTAAAAAAATTCTTGCAAATTTATTAAAAGAAAATTGAAAGTTCAAAAAGTTCGATATTTTAACAAAATATAGAAGCTCGAGGAGAATTAGCAATAAAAATTGATAAATCATCATAATGAAAAAAATTCTCAATTATGAAAAAGTCTTTTATAAAAAAAATAGAATTTGATATTTTAAAATAAATTAGTAAAAGCAAATTTTAATATTTAATAATTATATATTTATAGTAAATAAGTAAAGTAAGAGTTAAGCATTTTCAAAAAAAGTGTAGAATAAAACTTTTGTTTCATTAAAATTAAATAAAATAATCAAAAATGGTATGAAAGAACGACAAACGAAAAATTAACATTATGTCTATTAAAAGTGTCTAAAACTACACCATTTTAGTGATTTTAAAAAATAGAAATAGTAATTCAGGTTAAATAGGCTGTTTTTAACTGTTATTCTGTACTACTTTTTAATAATTCCCTATTTGCTGATAAAAATTTTAAAATCAATAATAAGTAATAAAGAGAAAAAAAACTAAAATAGATAATTTTTTTCAGAGAATCTACAAAATCTTAATATTGGATATTAACTAAAATTGATGAGTTTTAAAATTAGTAACTTAAATTTTAAATTGAATTTATAATTTTTTAGGATAGGAAATTGAATTTTTAATAATTAAGGTGAATACCAAGATTGCTGATTGATATATCATTCTCCAATTTCCAATATTTGCGGTTCCTCCTAATTAAATGTTAAGGCTTCTTCTACAAAGTTATTACTGTTTGTTTCTTTTGTTTCTTTTGTTTAAATTTTTAATTAATCTTAAAAAATCTAAAATCATTAAAATTATACTTGTCCTAAATCTTTTTGAACTTTATCTTTATTTTCCTGAGGAATTTAATCATAATCACAATTAATTGGTTGGCAAAATTCTTATTCTAAAAGTTAATTATCTAATTCATAATTTATTTGATATTCACAATCAAATTGGCATTTATTTTTATTTAAATTACTTTTTGTTTCCATAACTATTTTATCTGGGTTTTTACTTTCATTACTTTATTCAGTAAACAATTTCTTTCTTTTGTTCTAATTTGCATTATTATATTGCGAGTATAATCCTATTTGTTGGTTTGTTAGTAATATTATTAAAGATATTTCAAAGGAGCTATTACTAAAATTCATTATTTATTAAAATATATTAATGAATAAAGTAAGATTATAGAAGCATTAAATATAAAATATTCTTTACTAAATTCTGCGTTAAGATTATATAATTATAATTACAAAATCAGTTCCTTTTCATTTATTTGTACAAAATATATCCAATCATAATTGCAAATACAATTAATAAAATAATGATACAATTTTATTTAATTTTATTAAAACAAACTTCATGTTAATTTTAATTTAAAGATTCAATTTAAGAATCAGAATTAAATTAAAATGAATTAACATAAGAAATTATTTCATCAGAGGAAGAAAACTCTTTATTTTTTAAACTGAAAATCAAATTGGTTAAAAAAGCTAAATTAAATTAATCCTTTTTGAGAATAGATACTAATAGTTTTCCAAATTAATACAATTATTTATCGCCTACAGTATTAATTATTATTTAACAATCTTTTTGTTAATTTTTTTTTAAAGCTAAAGCAAATGCCAATAATTAGATTAATAATTTTAAAAAAGGATCACCCCTGAATATACCACATCCCCATCTTCCTGTTGATATAGGAAATCTTGGAGCATTTTTTATAGCTAATTCAAATCCAGCATAAGATTTTAATAATTCACGATTTATATTTTACTCTAAAAATTGATTTTCAAATTAAGAAAAATGCTTAGCATCAATAGCCTAATATAAGAAATATACATACAAGTATATTATAGAAGGAACGAACATTTATTTCTTAAGGCACAAATTAAAAAGATTTTTCATATCCCTTATAATGGTTATACTTAATAAGATCTTATATCAAGACAGCTTGATTTTATTTCATAGGTGGTATAAATAACATACAAACTAAGGCTTCTGTAAAGACAAGCATAAGAATCTAAATTAATTTATATAGTATACTTCTTCTTAAGCACAATTATACTCATCTAAAGTTAATCCTCCAATATTTTCATCAGCAAAATCAACAACTGTTGAATTTTAATGATCTTCATTTTTTTCAGATTCAGTTAATTTTATATCTAATTAAATTTCATATTATTTTTGGCTTTATAAAGTTTCAAATTCATTTTCATTAATTGAATTTCTAATAAATTTTACAAGTTATGAACCAATAATATTTTTATTTAAAAAGAAGAAACGTATGTAATTTTTAATGCATTAAAGCTTTGCATAAATAAGACTGTTATTTCTATACATATTTTTAAGTTTTTCCATATTTACTAAATAAAAATTATGTGAAGAGTAACAATTTTTCTTGATCATGTTAAAGTACATCATCATTATTAGTGTAAAAATCTATTCTCTTGATAATGTAAGATAGTCTTCCTTTTAAAATTTAGTAATATTGTCATTAAGTAATTATTTTAAGCGATCTTAATCTATTAGAATCTAATAGATATAATGTTCCAATCCTTTTAATTCTAAAAAAAGATCTTTAAGTATTTCATCTTAATTTAATATTTATCTCAACATTCCAGGAGTTATAGGCTAAGTAATATCATAATCTAAATTCATTATTAATAGAATTTATATAATAATTATGAATATATTATTATTAGTTAATAAATAAATAAAGAGAATAGTAAATTTTCAATCAAAAAAAGTATCTAATTATTTCTAAATTAGAGTGCAATCATGTTAATTAAATTAGACTGGTATTTCTTACCTGAAAAAATAGAGAAACAATGTTTAATTTTCATATTTTGAGTGAAACTAAAATAAAATAAAATTAAATTATTACCCAACCATGAATTGGATAGTTAGCTTCATATATTCCTCTTCCTTAAATACAATTATTTCTAAATTCACCAATATATCTTGAATTATCATTAAAAATAAGTTCTCCATTACCATGCATCTTTCCCTTATGTAAATTGCCTTTGTAAACACAACCATTTGCAAATTCAAATTTACCTTAACCATGAATTTTGCCATCTTAAAATTATCCAACATAGATTGTCCCATTTTTACGTATTTCAGTGCCTTCTCCAATTAATTTATTATTAAACCAAAATCCTCTCATTTCTTTTCTTTAATTCACAAATTTGCCTTAACCATTTGCCATATTATTAACAAAATTTCCATCAAAACTAAACAATTATCAATATAATATAATACTAATCTCCATTTGGATAAATCATTCTTGCTCTTCCATTTAATTGATTATCGATCCAAGTCCTTATAAAGTTTATACAATAAAATATACCCTTCCATAAAATTCCCTTCTCTTTACCAATGTTGTTTTCCTTATCCATTTCTTTTACCATTTGATATTTAACCAAAATAAATACTTTAATCAGGCATCATTAAGTATTGACCTTATAGATTAGGAAATAAATCTCCTAATTCTTCATATACTTTTTAAACATTAGGATGCAATTCTCCTATACTGCTTAGATTTATTCCTATCTATAAATATTAATCTTAAGAATCAGATAGGTCTAAATCAGTCAAAAGAGTTGTTTGATTTACTAAAATTATTTTACATCATGTACTTGAATCGGGTAATTTTATGTTGAACTGCTTCATATGATGATCCTTTTGTTATATACATCCCATTTTTTAATATTCAATTTTGATAAAATAAAATGATCATAAATTAGAATACATGAAGTTAAATCAACTCTTTAATTAAAGAATTGAATATTCTCGATCAATGTTCTGAGAAGAAGATTTAATATTTAGAATTTTTGTTTGTTTATAATTTGTATATGTAATATAATTTAATCTGAATGTATAGAAATTATAATATACAAACATTTTTGTCAAAAAAATGATTAAATTTAAATATATTGAATAAATATCAATTAATATTGTATTATTTATGATGCATTGTTGTAACTGCATAATATTAGAAATTTACTGAAATGTTTAAGTATAATAATATTATGAAATGATAAATAAATTAGAATAATATATAAAAATATAATTTGAATGAGTTTATCTAGGAATGGATCTAAGCTATCAAGACATGATCGAATTACAAATTCTTAGATAATAGATTTAAAGAAGAGTAAATTATATTCATCTTCAAGCAAGAATTCTGATCAACCAGGTGGATTTTTTCTTAGTTTAGCAAATGTAAAAGCACCAGATTATGGATAAGGACAATTATTGAATAATGATGCTTTGAAAAATAAAATAAAGGAGAAGAGAAATTAAAGATCAATGGATAATGATTCTATGTTGAATAAATTAGTAACTAAAGTTGAGAATAAATTGATTTCATCGCCATTAAAAAAAAAAGTAATTGCAATTGATCCCAAAATTGAATTACCTACTCAAATGAAATCATATTCCCTTACTCCTTAATCTCGACTATAATAGTTTCGTATATCAAGTCCTTCTTCAAAGCCTAGATCATAGAGTTAAAACAAAAGAAATGAAATCTATTATCTAAGTAAACTCTAAAAGGCATTTGATACTAATGGTTCTGATTATATCTCTCGTATGTATCGTGAACATTTCCATTAAACTTATTAGGGCTTAAATTGTAAGTTTTTTCCTCAAAATAATAATGACTATAATCGATCTCATAAAATACCCAAAAAAAATTAAAGTAAATTAAATCATAACCAAATAAGGATAAATTACTTTGTTTTTTGATTTAGATGAAACTTTAGTACATTGTAATGAAACACCCTCTTTACCTTGTGATGTACTTTTAGAAATTAATGTTTCTAAACATCAAACAGTAAGAGCAGGAATTAATGTCAGACCTTATGCAAAAGAAATGTTAAAAAATCTCTCAAATTATTTTGAAATAATTATCTTTACTGCTTCTCACAGTTGCTATGCAGAAAAGGTAATAGAAATATTTAATTAGGTTTGCAACTACTTAGATCCAGATTAAACAATTGTAAGTCACCGATTATTTCGAGATAGTTGTACTTAAACGAATAGTTCTCTGTACACTAAAGATTTGAGAATATTTTGTGATAGCACAAATAGACAATTAAATTAAGTTGCTTTGATAGACAATGCATCTTATTCATATGCATGGCAAATAGATAATGGAATACCTATAATTCCATTCTATGATAATAAAGAGGATAAAGAATTGATAGAGTTGGAAAAATATTTAAAAAATATGATAGGCGTATCTGATATAAGAGAATATAATAGAAACAATTTGAAATTACATTATTTTGTGGATCACCGTGGACCTTACAAAGTATTAGAAAATCTATTTGGTAGGCCACAATAACTTTAATGAGTATTAAAAGATTATCAATAAATAAATTCAATGTTTTTTTCTTAATTTAGCATCAGATCTTTGTTATTCTTCCATTTTGATTTTGATTTTCATAGCTAAATGAAAGTTTGATGTTTTCCATGCAATCAAATCTTCTCTAAAATTCGAATCAGATGGTAAAGGATTACTAAGTATGATGAGTTGAATAAATACTCTTCATCCTCTAATATATAAGGTTGAGTATTAATATTCCATATTTCTTAATTATCAATAAACATATTTTTATGCCAGATTCCATTAATATTTGAAATTGATCTAACAATTTCATTTTATTTTAATTCTTTAAATTTGAGATATCCATCATTTTAGAATCTTTTAATAAATTGATCATTAACTTCATAGATAAAACCTTCAAAATAATCATCTAAATGATCTCTTCTTTATTTCCAAATTGAACTTGGATAGGGATTCAATTTGATTTCAGCTACTAATTTGTGTTTCAAATCAATAACATGAAATTTACCAACCATTTAGAATAGTTTATTACCATACAATGTACCAGTATATAATCCAGAACAAGGTAAGAAAATGAATTCATTATTAGATTCATAGAATAATACTTTTGTATATCCTTAATTGATTCCACTAACTGAATTAGCAGATATACTAGCTATAGTACATAAACGATGATTTACTCTATTATTATAATATAGATTCTATACCTATATCCTTTTCCATATATTAATAAATTACTAATTGGTGGATGATGTGATACTTATTCTCCATAAATAGGACATCCATTAATAAATCCAGAATATGTTTCACCCAGTATAGGATTAAATGGTTTCCACATATTCAAATAAAGAATTATTGTACCATATCCATATGATAAGAAGTTTTTAAATTAAAATAAATAATCTATTTAAACTGCTGCTTCATCTAAATATTATAAATAAGTTAATGAATTTGCATATCTCTACAAATTACTTTATTTTTCAAATACATAAACTGGTAAACTAATACTCATTATAGACTTACCAGAAGCTATATTACATCCTATTTATGACAACAAGTAAGAAAATACTTTTCTCTATTCTCTTAATCCAACTTAATCTACATATAATAAACCACCTTAATTTTAATCTACTTTCCAATCATTTTTTAATAAGAAATGACCTTCTGAAGTACTTTTCATGAACTTTTACTCTACTTAAATTGGCTCCATTTAAAATTATTTTTTCAAACATGCATTCCAATGTTTGTTTTCTTAAACAAACTCTAAAAGTTCCATTATATTGTTTGGAACTCTCCTTTCTAATTCAATTGATTAATCAATTTTTTATATAATAAGATCTTCTGATTTATTTGACAATTACATATTAAGAGTTTAAATTTGTTATTAATCAAAATTAAGATCTCTAAAATTTATTATATAATCAATATAGTCTTTTAAACCATGATATTATTCCATATATGCAATATTTTAAGTATCTAAAAAGATATTTTCATCTAATTAACATAGAATCTAAACAATTGTTGATTATGTTAATAAATCATTAGAATTATTTTGATTTCTTTATTATAATCCATTATATAATGAATTTTTTGTTTTTTTGAATAATTTAGCTATTGAATATATAGGATTAAGTGTATTAAGTTATTTTTCTATAATACACTCTTATGACTTATGTCTCATTAGATATATTTATTTTTCTCTGCCATAACCAAATATTGATTAGATTCTAGTTTAATCTACAACCTTATAATCTTCATAATCAAACATTGTCCACTCTTTTATTATAAATTTATTGAATCCAAATCCTTCATAAAGAAAATGTTTTACTATATCTATATCATGTTCTAAAATAATCTGAACTTAATACAATCCTTTTTTAGATACACTTTTATATACATTATTTCCTACTTTATAAAACTCTCCTTATTTAAATTTATTTACAGTCACATCACACAAATACCAAGGTATATTTGTTAATTTTGGAATACATTCTTTTATATTCTATGGAATTTATGCATTGAATTAGCTTTTATCTTCTTCTTTGAAACAAGTGAAAGTCTCTTACGAATCCTTTTTTTAGTTATCTGGAGACTCAGACTATTCCAATATTCTTTACATATCCTTTTTCTCTGGTTTAGAAGATAAACAACTTTCATTATAATTATCACTTTTGCTTAAGTCGAATTAATCAGATTTAGTTAATGCAGAATTACCAATCATTTATTTTGTAAATTCAACACTCATCCTTCTTTGTTTTTTAGATTTTGAATCACATATACCATTTAATAGATTAAACCATTTCTTTGCATATTCTTCATCATCAGAACCCAATATCAATTACTTATAATAATCATATATTGCTTAACTATGTGCTAATAAAATAAAACAATAATGTAAACTCTTGATTTTCTTCTATCCTACCCATATTATTCCATATTTTTATAATTACATTTCTACATTACCCTCTTTTCTAGGCACTATTAACTTTTTATGAGTTAAATTCAATTCTAATTTCTTTGTTCTCCATATTCCTAACATCTCTCCTTTTACATGTAATTCTCCAAATATTTTTGAATCATCCTCTAATTCTAAACTTTTAAACACTGAACAAAACATGCTCTTTTATGCTTCAATTGGTAAATTAAATAATCCTTATATTTCATCTATTTCTAAGTCAGGATAATTTTCAGGATTTATTTCAATTTCAGTATTTACATTATTCTTTATTGAAAATATCAGAAAGTTTAATTTCTATCTTTATTCTTCAGGTATATTTGATTCTATTCTCAAATATTTCTAATAATATTCCTCAAACATATTCTCAAAACGACTTTAATTATATTACTTTTATTTATTTTTTCACAACTATTTAACATAAATTGATGAAAAGTGTAAAATTATTATGCTAATATAATTCCATTTAATAAATCTAATTATTATTATTTTATTCATTTCCATTTTCTCTCAAATTACTTACTAAATTAATAAATATATACTTATCACTTTATTTTTAATTAAAACATTCTATATATATTCTTTAAATAATTTCATCTTAAAAACAATATATCTGATTTGTTTATATTAAACACTATTTAAGAACTAAAAGTATCAGAAAATATCTTCAAAAAATAATAAAGGAACTCTAATTTAGAAACTTAATTGTCTATTAACAAAAATTGATAAACAAGCTAGAAAGTTTCAAGGAAAAAATTTGCTCAAACCTAATATAAATGTTTAAAAGATAATATTCATAAGGCAAATGTTGAGAATGATTTTTATGTTTCATCCAAAAATAACATAATTTTTTTCATTAAAATCATAGGATAACGATTTTAATACGAGCACTTTTAAATTAAAAAATTAGACTTCTTAATAACTTCATAATGCTATTCTTATCAGATTTACAAAAAATTGAAGCTTACATTACTTTCTAGATATCCATCAAGGATATTCATAAATAATCTCATTTATAAATAAAGTTATGCAAAGTTCAATTGACAAATAAATATCATATTGAATTATAAAGAAGTCATAAATGAGAAATTTAATTAGTTTTTGTATTGGAGATCTCTTTCATAAAGGTATAATTTAAAAATAACATTTCCTATCAGGTTTTCTAATTAAAAGGAGCTAGAATTTAGTCTGTAACTAAAAGAAAATACATAAGGTAATAAATTTTGTGAAGAGAATAATCTGAGATTATTGATCTAAATACCATATAATATATTTATTATTTATTATAAAAAAAATTATTTTGATTTTTTATTAAATTAACAAAATTTGATTAAATGATAAATTTTATTTTGTTTATTTTATTAATAATTTATATTTAAATATATATTATCAAAAACAAAATGGTATAAATTTTAATAATTCATAAAGTGATAAAATAAATGAAAATCTCATAAATTATTGAAAAATAACGATTATATTTTGATCTTATTATCTTTTTAAACACTGAAATAACTGATAGATATGTTTTTAATTAGAATTCGGTTTGTTTGATGTTTTTGTTTTATATTAAAATAAAAAATAATTTTAAGGAGATAAATACAAAACTAAAATTTACTGATAACCTTTAATTGAAAACAAAAGATCTCAATTGAACGATATGATTGAAAGAGTATTCATTTGATGATAGATTTATTTTTTTTTTGGTGATGTAGGTTTTAAAAAAATGAATTTATTCAAATGAAAGAAAACCTTATAAAATATGAAAAGACGTTTTTTAGTGGCTCATATAATGAATTATGATAAGATGATAATATAAGTAATTGTAAATTTGAAAAAGAAAGATGAGTATATTTTAATATGAACTAAAATGAATAAGGAATGGGAGTATTATTAAGTAATTTAAGTATTTAAATAATGATATACAAATAAAATTGTTGATGAAAGTGATGGTGATTGAGAATAAATAGAGAGAACTTTAAAAAGGAATATTTGATTATGATAAATAATTGAGATTTTGATTAATAGATTTGTAAATTGAAAGTATTTTTTTGTTAAGGAATTGTAATAATATTAACAATTCATTATTGTGATAAAAAATACAATAATTTTATATTGAATAATGACAGAAGAGTGGACAACAAAATAGATTGATAAATACATAATAGTGAATAAAAAGTTAGGAAGTGGAGCATTTGGAACAGTGTATCGAGGATTCAAAAAAAATGATGAAACAAAGCAAGTGGCTGTAAAAGCAATATCAATAGCTGTAAGATAATAAGAATAATGATTTTAGAGTATAAAAGACTCAGCGAAGATGGTTGAGCATATAAAAAGAGAGATATCAATATTGTAATAGGCAAATAATGCTCATATAGTAAAATTATTTGATGTTGCAAGAACACCACATTATTTATATTTATTTTTAGAATATTGTCATGATGGTGATTTGAAGAAATACTTATCGACAAAATATGGAAGGAGATTAAGTGAAGTATTATGATATATTTTAATTTTATAGGTGGAAGCAGTTATCTTTTTAAAGCATTTAGTAGAAGGATTTAAGACATTATATTAATTAAAAATAATACATAGAGATATTAAACCTGCAAATATATTATTACATCATGGAGTAGCTAAAATTACTGATTTTGGATTTGCTAGAGTGATAGATACTGGAATGAATGGTATATTATAAATAAAACAGATAGATCCTGCATATTTTTCAAGAGTAGGATCTCCTTTATATATGGCACCATAAATATTAGAAGGATAACCGTTTTCTTCAAAATGTGATGTATGGTCTATGGGAGTCATGTTATTTGAAATGTTATATGGAAAACCTCCTTGGGATGGAGACAATCAATATAATTTACTTTAGAATATTAAAAAAACTGTTCTTGTAATACCAGAAGCACCTGTTAGAAGCGATAAAATTAAATAATTATTAAGACATATGTTAGTTGTCTAAGAAAAAGTAATATTTTATTTATATTTATTATTATTTTAGGATAGATATTCATGGGAATAAATTTTTAATCATGAAATTATTTAAATTTAAGAAGCTTAAATCAAAAATAATTTAGAATAATTAATGAAAGAAAAAGATGAATTATCACGTTCAGAAAGTCTTAATAAATTATACTTTGAAATGAACTTAGTTGTTGGTTATTTAGATTAAATGGAATAAATTGTATAAGAACCTTAAACTCCATAATCAACCTAAGGTAATGAAGATAAATAATAATCTGATGATATTAATCATGAAAAAGTATTTTATACTTTATTTACTTATAGGGATTATAAATTATTAATTAATATGATACTGAATAAAAAAGAAGAAAAGCTATGTTAAAATATAACACTTATTTTTTATTTGAAAGAAATATTGCTTTCTTCTTTAATTATGTCATATAAAAAATTATCAAGATGTCTCATTAAGGAATTCTCAAATTAAATTAAGAATTATATTATTCTACAATTTTTTGTATCTCCAAAAATCAAAATGTACATCTCAAAAGAATGCATGATTAATTAATGTCTACTAATCCTGATAAATTTGACAGAGAAACTTGGGGAAGATATTTAATTAGTTAAGAATATAAAAAAATATTAACTGTTACTAAAAATGATATTAAACATACTGAAGATTTCTATTTGGATATCTATAAAAAAGAAAAACAAATCATAGAAAAAGAACTCTCAACAACTTAGACTGATAATAAAAGGGCATCTAAAATTAAATAAGTTTTAGATGTTAATTTTGATTAAAATAATTTCTTTCAAACACTCTATCAATAAGTTGTACAAGAAAGCTTAGATATTATTAAAATTTTAATTAAATAAACCAAGGATTCTGACCATTTTTATAAAGAATTACTCTAATTAGGATGGTTTTTTGTTATCTGTTTGAATCCATATTTAGAATTTAAAGATATTAATATGGATTTCAATCAGTTTTATGAAGAAATGCAAACACTTACCGAAGTTTAATTATTAGAAAAAATTGGAAAACGCTTAGATTTATGAATTTATTTTATTTAAATTAATTCTATGACAATCTATTTTATATGTTATCATTCATTTCTTATACTAATTTTATTGTATATCTGTTGATTGTAGCTATTGTCCTTGATTAAATTGTGGATTAGTTTTGCTAGGATTGAATTAACCAAATTGTGTATTAAGTTTGCTCGGAATGAATTAACCATATTACATAGGTGGTTTAATTTCTTTTTGATTTTGATCTGTTTTAAATTCTTGACTTTACAATCCTATTTATGGCTAATTCTTCTCAGGTTAAGGAGTTTAAAAAGATTTAAAATTATTATTTGTAAAATTAAACTTTTCAAATGAATATTTTTTTTAGAATATCTAATTTTGGTTTAGTTAGCTCTGTTAATTATTCAGATTATTTTGAATACTCATATTCGTATTTGTATTATTATTCATATTCAAATTTATATTATTCATATTCCTATAGCAATTATTCATATTCGCATTTGTATTATTCGCATTTGTATTATTCAAATTTGTATTATTCAAATTTGTATTATTCGCATTTGTATTATTCAAATTTGTATTATTCGCATTTGTATTATTCAAATTTGTATTATTCGCATTTGTATTATTCAAATTTGTATTATTCGCATTTGTATTATTCAAATTTGTATTATTCGCATTTGTATTATTCAAATTTGTATTATTCGCATTTGTATTATTCAAAAATGTATTATTCAAATTTGTATTATTCGCATTTGTATTATTCATATTCCTATAGTTAATATTCATATTCATATTATTTGTATTATTCATATTCATATTTGTATTTGTATTACGTACAATATTATTTTGATAATTTTAGGATATATTATTCTGATCTTAAAATTAAGTTTTCCGTATATCTTTTTAGAATTATTAGATTTGACTTAAAGGTTATTCATTTAAAGGTTTATTTTGATATTAAGAGAAAAATTAAATTGAAGTTTATTAAATTTATTCTTATTCTTAAGTTTGTTATTTGAATTGTGGATTAAAGTGTTGAAACTAGTTTTATTAAAAAGTATTTTAATTTTACTTATTTGTAATTTTTGGTATCATTTTTCCCTCTTCAAAAGAAGTGAAGTCTTATTTTCCATCTTTCATAATTACTCCCACTCCATTTTATAAATCATTAATCCACTCTCCATCATATAAAATTTCGTTTTTTTAATTCTTATTCCATATGAATTTTCCTTTTCCATTTCTCAAACCATCTTTATACTAACCTTCATACTCCTAAAACATTATTTAATCTTAAATTTTATATGCAATCATTTTTCCATTATTTTCGATAACATCTTAGTTAAATTACCCAAAAAAGAATTCACCTTCTTCTTTTGAAATAAATTCAAATTTAACTCCATATTTAAAAATATCATTTTCAAAAATTCCAAAATAAATTATCTCTTTTTATAAGTAAACCCCTTTACCATTTTTTTGGTCTATAATATTTGAATAACCAAAATATTTACTGCCTTCCTCTTACTTGATATCTTCTTCTGAAAAATATTAATCGTAAATTTAAAAATTTTCAGGAATTTAAGAAAATATTTTCATAATAGATGGTTCAATATAATCCATTACTATTTTAAATTATTTATTTATGAATCCTTACAAATAAGTAGAGAATTTTTCTTTCAATTGTGAATTTTATCCTTGTTATTTTTGATCCACTGAGTTTAATATATTGAATTGATTTGCATAAAGAAAAAATATTATTTGGTTTGCAAGCTTTTCAAATTTTTTGCCATCTTCACAGAAAAATTTAATCAATATTTAGAAATTCTAAATACTATAATTTTTATTTTCTAAAAAGGATAATACATCTCCTAATTAAGGTAACATTTTAGTTTTCCAAGATTTAATTTAATCGATATTTTTCTTTAATAAATAGATTTTATAAAAGTTTGGAAAATCATCTTTTATCTTTCTCTTACACTTATCTTAAAATTCTTTTATTTTTAAGTATTTTTATTTATTATCTTTCTTTTATAAGCATTGCTCACATAAAGCAAATGATGATTTGACATCTTCTATTTAAATATAATCAACTTTTGATTTATCACATGATTGACAAAGGGAATTATGATTTTGCATTATTATTTATTTCTATTACTAATCTCAATAAAATATCTAACTACGTATATAAAATCTATATAATATTTTTGATATAAATATGCATATATAATATTAATCATCATTTATTTTCTTATATAAAATTTGAGTCCTTTTAAATAATACCTGAAATTTAATCAACCATTAATTTTAAAGTTTCTTGATTAGAATAATATGAATTGGTTGAAAGATTCTTAAATTCTTTAACAAGTTAATATTGGTTTTATTAATTTATTTAATTAGTTGATTTTTGTATATTGATTGAATCATTTTTTACATCTGGTTATTGAGTTTATGTATTTTATAAAGAACTTTTGAACTGCGACCTAAATAAAACAATAAATATTATATATAAACTACGGTTTCTTTTAATTTATAATCTGAATTAATCACTTAAAAAGGTCTAAAAGGTTGAAGTAAGTCATGACTATTTGATAAAAATATTTTATAATATTTTTCGTATTAACATAATAACTTTGTACTCTAATAATCTATTTCAATTGATAGTTACAGAGATATGATAGAAAAAATCAAAAATAAAAATAAACTATTTAATTATTTATCTATAGAGAAGAAAGCAATAAAAATAGTTTTCGATAGAAATGCTTCTTTCCTTAAAACCTTTTAGATAATATAAACTTGATATCAGCAAAATTATTAACAATTTTTTCATTTACTACCAATCTATTATATTTATCTCTTAATTGTATCAAAAACACTTCTTTTATTCAGATTTAATATCTCCTTGTTTTTTATTCATTTTATTTATTTCAATTCTAACCTTCTTTTAATTCATATATATTTCTGGATATCTATATTTTTAACAAATATAAAACTAGTCATATCCTTATCAATATTATATTTTAAGAATATTAAGGATCAAACTCAAACTCAAATATTCTAAAAGCTCTAAGTTAATTAAGAGTCAAAACTTTTATCATAATTTTCTATAGCCTTAGAAATCCATCTAATTCATGTGATTTATTATTCTATCTTCCTTCTATCTTAAATTAAGATCATGGCATTTACTAACTATATTAAATATAAGAAGGCATATTAATAAGAACTATCTTAATCATAAATTATATCTAATTTTAATTATTTCAATATTCATAAGAAATCTTCATAAGCCTATTCTTAACCTCCAAGCTTTCTAACTTTCTTTATCCACTTCACTATCGATATTCATTATTTATTATACTTTCATTTTTTTTTATATAAGGATCAGATAATAAATCTTCAACACTAAAATTAATTTGTCCATTCATTTCTTATATTTCACAAATAGCCACTTAATATATCTTATTTTATTCTAATATAGATTAATTATGCAACAAAATATCTTTTGAACCCTTAAAAAATTCTATGAAATCTTCATGCAATTATAAATTAACCTTTTTTATTGTGATTTACACAGACTTTAAATATTTTGCCATTATAATAAATGCTTTCTCTATATGTTCTTCTTTATCTATCGTAATTTTATAATCATTTACTTTATGTTTTAAATTTTTTTTATTTATTCTTCTTTTTTTATTTAGCAATTTGTTTCAGATATTGTAAACTTTTTTTTTTATTTCTTTTTGAATATATAGCTAATTCAAAGCTTTCCTTTTCCTTACCACTTTATAAAAGACAGCAATCATTTAATTATTACTTCAACTTACTTGAAGAAACATTGCTAATTAAGGAAAAAAAAGTAGCTTCTTCTAATTTAACGTTTGAATTTAGTTCAAGAATATCTCTTGTTAATTAATCAGTCAAAACTAAAAATAGAGAAGAATTGTCTTACTGAATTATCCTTAATTGTTTAGTATTGCTATTCCAATATTATTTTAATTGCATTATAATTAATAGTTTAAAAAGTTATCAGTATTAGAATTGCTCTCTCTTACTTATTATAATTTATTCTATAAAGAAGCATTCACTATATTTATTATCTATACTCTCTATTGATCATTTGTAAGTGATTCTTTTATTTAATTTATTAATTCAATCAATGCATTAATCTCTGTTTCATTCATTTAATTATGTTATGATAATTCTTATTATATGATTTCTAATTCTATAGTTTTTTATCTTAATTCTAATAGTATGTTTAGTATTCTTACAAACATTTTATACTTTTTTAATAAAATGAAATTTCAAAAAAGCAATTTATTTGCTGTCACTCAAAATTGATGAAAAAAATATATAAACTAACTGTTACTATTAATTATTTTTGTTATAAATTTATTTGAATTAAATAAAATTATAATCTAAACAAAGTATATTAAAATATCTCTTAATTCCACAGTTTTTTACTCTAGTCAAAATAATAATTATAGATCCTATTTATGAATATCAAACATTAAAAATTATTTATCTAAATTAAAAATATCTTTTAATTTTACACCATCACAAATTTATTGATACAAATATTAAATAATGGTTAAACTGGTTTTAAAAAAATTATAATTTTTTTTTAATGTTACTTTATAATTAGATTATCTTAAAGTTATATGTACTTATATATTTAACTAAAAATCAATAAAAGGAATGAAAATTTTTGTGATCAAGAGCTATTCTAAAAGAATGAAGGATCAAAATTATGACAATTAAGCTCAATTCTACTGTTATCAACTTAGTAAATAAATCCAAATTGAAAAACAATAAGTAAATCTCCTCTTGTCCAACTTTAATTGTTAATTTGAAGTAATAAGTATCAATTTTTGGTGAATTTTTTTAAAGCTTTGGGAGATTTTTGAAAAATTAATATTAATAAATTTTCTTGTTGAATTAAGCTACTCTTATTAATCCAAATGTTAACTGGCTATTAAAAGACTTAGTTCATAAATATTTCATTTAATTCAGATTATCTTATATATATATTTTTAATTTGATATTTTTATTATGATCAAAATTATCAATAATTTTTTGATAAGAGAAGAAATTAAATTTGATTTTTCATTATCCAATTTTTATTTATGTAAAGAAATTTTTAGGTTTTTCAATTTAGTTTAGAAAACAATATTATATTAAAATTTTTTTTTTACGATTCCTACCGTTTATATTTATTGCTCATTATTAAGAGATTGATCTTAAAGTTTTAAATGATTAAAAACAAAAACCTGTTTATTCTTAAAGTAATTGAAAACTAAAAAAATATTTATCACATGATATAGATAAAGATACATATTTATTATTAAGAATTCAGAATAGTTTTTAAAATTAAATATTTTAAATTATTAAATAATTTATGTTTAAAGTAAGAATTTCTATGTAATATGCTTAAAAGAAAATGTTTCAATATAAATTAAATTTATCAATACTGTAAATTGAAAGCGTTTTATTTAATTAAAAAGTTTATCTAGAAAACAAAATGAAAAAGAAAATTCAATAGGTTTTACTAATTTTTAACTTGAAATAATTAAATAATAAGTTATATAATATATACTTAATAATAAAAAATACATATTTAAATTCATTTTTTCTAAGTAGTTTGATGAATTTGTTGATCTTTGTATGCTTAGAAATAAAATTAAAAATTTACATTTTAGATGGTATGAAATGTCTGGTCCATAATGTTGTATAAATGATTCAGCTTTAGAATAATTTTTATCAGAAATATTAAGTATGACAGCAACATCTTCATTAGCAAAGGAAAATGAAGTTTTCAGTTTTGATAGAGTTTCATAACTATATAAAATAATAAATGTTACTTACATTAATCTTGATTTTTTTCATAGACTTTAATTAATCTAACTTTGACATTAGATTGTGATAATTAGAGTAATTATTTCTCTTTACTTATTTAGATTTATTAGATGCATCTAAATGGTTTATTTGAAGATTATCGTTTAATTTTATTTTTTTTTTTTCTATTGCTTAAATAAAAGTTTTTAAGGTTTTTAAATAATCCTTTTTAGTAATTAGAGAGAAGGAGAGCTTTCAGCTTCATATAATTTACCCTAAACTTCAAGTTAATCTAGGTCCAGCATTTGAGTTATTTATTTTTAAGTTTAAATAGTTTGAATTGGTTAAGACGGAGTAGGTTTGATTTCTTTTTAAGGTATACTTTCTTCATTATCAGAAATAGTAATATAATTTGATTATTGAATAGGTAATTATGTTTTGTTACGCATAGCTAATAAAAATAGTTAATTATGTATAGAATAGTATAGTTAATTGTACATTTCTACTATTTGCTAATATGTATATGAATTAGGTTATTATGGAGGCTTACAGAAATCAGGATTTGTATACATCAGAAAATGGTAATGTGATTTTAGTTTATTAATTTATTTTAATCTAAAAAAAATGCAGAATATTTATTTATAAATCTTATTTTAAAAATAAAATGAAATTGATTAAATTATTATCAATCACTAATAAGTTTCATTGTTTCTACAAACTCTGAATCATTCAAGATCTCAGAACTAATGTCTAAGATACTAAGATCTTAATTTCTAGATTTTTTGAAAAGTAAGATATCTCTTTGTTGTTGCATCATTTAAACAAAATAAGATCTAATATATATTTATTATAGGTAATACTATTTTAACAAAACAAGTAAACGAACAGTAAGTGATAAATAACGCATAGATATTAATGATATTCCATATATCTCATCATAATACACATCTTATTGCATTGTTATACAGCCAATTATTGATAAAAAAGCACACAAATCAAAAATATTCCAAGGAGCTGTGAAGAATGCCTTTAATTATTGTTAAAATATAAAATAATTAAATTAATACTAGTCCTTCTGTTAAAACTTTAAGTGCAATATCAGTACAAACAGTAAAGGTCAATAAAGCCTCTAAAAAGAGAACAATTGGTTTCTATAGACTCTTGATATATCAAATATGTATTACTTTTTATCATCAAGGAGGACCTAATATGAAATAAATTGATTTCTCTTCTTACATACATCAAGAGCATTGTTGATAGAATCAATTATAAAAGACAATAGAATAAATAACCAATGCTTCTTTATAGACTTGTAATTAAGTATTTTGAATTCATCTTAATTCTTATTATTGAATAAATTTTAATTAAATATATTACAATCAAACCTAAGGCAATTCAGATTAACTTTTCTTCTTTAATTCTTGAGAATTACACATTTTAATATCAAGAGCACTCATTTATTCTTAATCTTCCACTATTGACATCGACATTTGATTTTCAGAATATAATGGATTTTCAGAAAGCATTGGATTTTCACCAATTAAAGGATTTGCCAATTCATCATCATCATCATTATCAATATTTGAATTACTATTTAATTATATTTCTGGAATATAGAAAGGAGCATATATTTATTGTAGAAGAATACAAGGAGAACGATTTTATTTACTTATCAAAGCTTATAAATGATCTATCTCAATTTTACTAAAATGTATATCTAATTAATTCAGTATATCTAGGTACACCTATTGATTAAATTGTTTTTACTTCAATTTTCATAAATCCATTTGTAAATGTTTCAGGATACTTTTTCATTAATATCTCTTAAAGTTCTTATTTCTTATTCATTATTGTTAAATTTATTGAGTCTAATTATTAAGGATCTAAAATTATATAATTCTCCATTAATGTTTTGAATATACTTCTAACTCTACTACTTGTAGTACTTTCACTTTCATCTTCTATATCAGCAAGATAAGCAGCTAACATATGAATTTCATTCGAATCTTCCAATCCAAATATACTTTAATGTAAGTTTTCCTCCAGTTAATTGAAAGTCAAGTTTTCACTTGTCAAAAGATACTTTTCTACATCATTTAAAGGTAATTTAAGACCAATCAATCTTAAACGGATTTTCTTTGCAATAGGCTAAACATCATTTTTATTTACTGTTATATTCTTTTTGATCTAAATTTCGTTTTCGTTATTCTTTTATTCTTATTAATCTTCAAAAATTTAAGGATTTTTCAATACAACTGTTCTTCTTAAATATCTTTATTATTGAAATTATTATTGCATTTATTAGTACTATTACTTTTCTTATTCAAATTACAATTCTAAAGTTGAAAGTTACTTTTAAAATTCTTTATTTTTTTTTTCTAAATAAGCAATCTTATCTTAGTGTTCTAATTATAAACAATTATATTTATTTTCCCAAAGCTTCACTTTTTATTAATAATTTCTAATATCAATTTTAGCTTGTTCTAATTCAATTATTATTTTTTCATCCCCCTTTTAAATATCACGTTGTGAAGGTTTATTATCATATTAAATATTTTTTCTTCTCAAAATATCAATTTCAAGAAGCAATTATTTATTTAAACCTCTCAATTTTTGGCATTTTACTGTTTGGGCATTCAATTTGATTGTCAATTTATGATTTATTTTCTATATTTGCTAGAATAATTCATACTTAAAGTTCATTGTTTTATTTTTCAATTTATTCCAATATTTTAGTTAAATGTACATTGTCATCAGACAACTACATACAATATATGTCTATATTTTATTATTCAATAGGATTCTTAAGTTATTTCAAATAATTTTAAGTTTACCCCAACTCTTCTTTCAATTTTTAGTTCTCTTCCTAAATAGCTTCTCTAATAAATACCTAAATTGAAGCTAATCTCTCTATATAACTTTACTTTAATCTTGTATAATTGTAATTCGGACTAGCTTCATCTCTTTAAAATTATGTTACTTCTTTCTTAAAATATTATAACTATGATTATTATTTGCGTATTGTTTGAATCAGGTTGTTCTTTTCTTACTTAAGTTATTAAATTTCTTCAAACATAGTTTCTTTATCTTTGAGATAGATGGATTTTAATCTCTAATCTTCTAAAGTCAAATTGCGTTTGAAAATTGTTCCACAATGCTTTGGACTATTGATAGATAATGTCTTTTAAGTAGCTGAGTTTTAAATCATTTAATATTAAAATTGAATAAATAATACAATTTTAAAACAGTATTTCTATATGTCTGATCACCACTTGTAATTTATATGTAAAAATTCTTGATTAAATTGATATCTAATATGAATCCAGAATTAAAAGATAATTTTATAATTTATAGAATTAATGAGTTCAGAATATCCCTAAATTTCATGGAAAGAATTGATAAAGCATTTTAAATGATCATCATTATGGGTTGTAATTGTAGGTATGGTATATGATGTAACTACATATTTGGATAAGCATCCTCGAGGTGAGGAAATTTAAAAAAATGTGTAACCAAAGATGTTACAGAATAATTCTTAGAATATAATCATTCAAACTATTCACAATCTATACTTGAATATAGATTGGTAGGAAAATTAACAAATGAACCACCACCTGATAATTATGCTTAATTACTTAAACAAAGAAAATTAAGAATAAGAGTAAATTCAAATACAGATTAAAAATCCATACAAAAAAGTTACTTGGGAAGAATTAGAATGTCATAGACAGACGACGCTAGGATTGTTATAGATAATGATGTATATGATATAACCAATTTTTAGGTTTAACATCATGGAAGAATGAAGTTATTAATAGATAAAGCAGATGATTATGCATTTACATTCTATATAAATAATTAACAGGAATAAAACCGAAAAAATGGAAAAACAATAATCAATTAATTATGTATTAATATTGTTTATAATAATAGTATTTTTTGTATTAATTTATTTATTGTTATTCTGAACAATATTATATTATAACAATTTTAATTGTTTAATCTTAAATTCATTTATAAACTACAATTCTCTCTTTTGAGAATATTAATCTTTTTTTTATGAAAATCCAAAAATTACGATAAAATTCAAAAAAGTATAAAATATTCGATTTGAATTAGAATAATAAAAATAGTTAAGTAATTTAATATGTATTAAAGTGTTTAGTAGTTTAAATATTAGAGTTTTGATTAATTTGGAGTATATAGAATATATGAATTGTATTTATAAATTTTGTGTAATTATATGGTATTGATGTATCATAGATTAAAAATAATAAAAATATATAGATAAATGATTGGTTATTTATATTGAGTAGAATAAAAAATAAGTTGAAAAGGAATGATTAGAATATGAATGTGAAATAAATAGAGATGTGTGAGTGTATGAAATTTGATTGATAATAATTAAAATTTAAAATATTGAATTCTGATGAGTAGATAAGCAAATTCATAAGATTATGATTGGTTGGTTAAGGTTATTGTAATTGGTGATTCAGGAGTAGGTAAGACAAATATATTGTCTTAATTTTGTGATGCAAAGTTTTCAATAACTCATATGGCTACTTTGGGAGTTGATTTTAAGATAAAGACAATAGATGTAGATGGAAAGAAACTTAAATTGTAAATTTGGGACACAGCAGGATAGGAGAGATTTAGAAATATAACAAAAACATATTACAAGGGTGCATAAGGAGTAGATATAAATATATATTAATTAGGTGATTTTAACATATAGCGTAATAGATAGATAATCGTTTTAGAATGTCGATGGATGGTTGAGGGTATGAATAGTTTAGATATAAAAAGTCAATATAAGAGAATACTAATTCAAATGATGTTCAATTAGTGTTAGTAGGTAATAAAGCGGACATGTCTGCAGAGAGATAAGTCACAATGGAAGAAGGATAAAAGTTATCATAACAATATAACATTCCATTCTTTGAGACTTCTGCTAAAAGCAATATGAATATTAATGAATCATTCCATAATTTAGCTTAGAGAATCATATCCACTTTATGTAAAATGTAAGCTAATGATGATGCTCCAAAACTTAATTTAAAGTAAACCGAAGGAAAAGAAAAAACTAAAGCTGATGTATTATATAAACAATTCATTAATAGGGCTGTTGCTGATATTATAAATTTATTACACAAGATTTACATTTATTATTTTCTTGAATTTCACTTCTTTTTCTTTCTTAATTTCAAGTTCTAGTATAAAAATTCTTCATTAATTAATATGCAAGATAAATCGAATACAAATTCAAGTGTCAATGAATCATAATCTCCAAAGAAGTTACCAGATGGTGTAGAGAAAAAGAAGAGATCTAGAACTCGTAAGTATAGCGATGCTCAACGTGAACACAAGTGTGAATGCGGGAAGTCATACTTAAGTTATCCTGCACTCTATACACACATGAAATAGAAACATAATGGGGTTTACTAATTACTTAATATTCTAGTAATCTTAGAAGAACCTAGATGAACAAAGGTTGGAATCAACATATTCAGAGTCACAAACATAAGACATCTTTGCCACTCTTGCCAACGCCTTAGGTAAGGAGGAAGATAAACCACAAACTTCTTTGAGTATTCAAGATATGTACGATCTAATTATGTGGGAAGTGTAGTTATTAATTATGGAGACTGACAACAAAGACATCAAATTAGATTACTATCATGAACTATTGAAATAAACTTAACCTACTACTACTAATGTAACTACTCCCCAAGATGCATTTATAAGGTTTATTCATGAAGTTAAAGGAGTCCTTAGTTATGAATAGATGAAACTTATATTTTTCTTTGTGTACTCCTTTCGTAAACTTCTACTTGATTGTCCAGATTGTCCTACTAGTGGATTAGTTGAAAAAGCTAACTAATTAGTTTGTTCTCAATTAGATAAGGTGCTTTAAAGTATCCAATTACTTTCAAATCGAAATTACATTGTACATTTGTCTAGAGTACCTAACTTAAGAGAAGCAATGATCCAAATAGTACTAGGATTTTGTAATTGGTTATATGCTCGTCATTTGACTGATGACAAATTACTTCTGAAGAGCGATTCTGATTGATTTTTTTATATCAAAAATAGAAATCATTCTTGAGAAGCAATTTCTTTCTTCTCGTATGATATTTTTTTAAATCTATTAGTAATCTGTTTAATGTTTTAAATGAATTGAGTAACCTAATCTTAATATATATAGAGATAGAATATTAATGTGACAACACTAGAACTTTAGATTCTTTAGGTTTATCTAATTGCTAACTTATCTAAACTCTTCTTTACTTATCCTAAAATCACTACAAATACTAATAATTTTAAATGAGTCAAATTTTATTAAAACCTAATTTGAAATCCTTTGATACTCAAATAAATACTAGTAATATTATAGATTAACCTTCTATAAATAAAATTCACATAATTCTTAGGTATATATGGCAGTTATCTATTATTTTTTATCGTTAGTACTAAATTCTTAATTTTATAAGAAAGACAAGAAATTAAAATCCTATTTCTTAAATAAGATTTATCTTCATAGTTTTTTTTACTCATTCATCTCTATTAATTATGAAATTAGATTTTTTTCGATTCAAAGAATTTTCATTCTCATCTCATCTATATTCAATAACATACTGATTGATAGTAAATAAACCTCAACAGTAATTATGTCATAATTCTAAATTTACAAATAATCAGGTAAACTTGGTTTGTTTAAGTCAATTATTTAATGGTAGCTATATAAAAATGTCATTATTATCAAACTCCATCAAAAATTAATATTGTCATAATCCCTAAACAACAGAAAACCTAAATAGTAAATTACAAAATGCCAAATATTATTGAATAAATTAACTTTATCAGAAAGGAATAATTTCAAAAGAATTTAAACTTACTGTTTTAGATCATCATTACTAATTTAAAAATAGTGCTAATTTAAAAGAGATAAGAGTCATCAATTAGTTTATATTCATTGATACTTTAAATTTATGATAATGTATTGAAAATAAAATTATTTTTACTTCTTAAATTAAATATTTAAAACTTTTTCTTCTACTTTTAGTTCAGAATTCGTTTATCTCCTCAACTAACTTGATCATTGATAAATTTTGTTACATCTTTATTTGTATTTATATATTTAGACTATTCGAAATCAAAATAAATATTTCCTAATTGGTCTTGACAAATTCAAACAATTAAACCCAAATAATATCTACTTGGCTTATATTTATCATATTTTTCTAATCACATCCCTCACATTTCCTTTACAATCTACAATTTTTGATTTTTATTTCAATAAAAATTAAGTACCAATCACCATTTACATATAGTTATAATATAACTAACCTTTCCTTTTATTTAAATATTCGCATAAAAATAAATTGTTTCAAAAACAAATGCATTCTTATACATAAAAATATATAAAACTCTATATCCATAATATGTTAATCTCCTTATTTGCAGTTAATTTGCTGGAAATAGTTATATTTTTTTTCATTCTATATTAGATCCTCAATTATAATACTTTAAAGTCTACAGGTCAATTCCTATTTAACTTCAGAGATTTCTAATATGCAGGTTCTTAATATAACTACTATTAATCAATGATTCTGATTAAATAGTGCCAATCATTTACTAAGACTTATGTGGATAAATCCGATCATTAATACTGTTTAAATTCTGTATTTTATTTTTATCTTAATTAATAATTTATAAATAATTTAATAAAATATATTTATATTGAATTATTTATTTTTAATGTTAATTAATAATTTATAAATAAAGTATTAAAATATAATACAAT
This sequence comes from Paramecium sonneborni, assembly GCA_905182985.1. NCBI lineage: Eukaryota > Ciliophora > Oligohymenophorea > Peniculida > Parameciidae > Paramecium > Paramecium sonneborni. Next base: position 183,824 of record CAJJDN010000168.1, on the reverse strand, counting down.
ATATCAATTTCATTCTGTTTTAAAAAAATAAATATATTTATATAAATTATTTCATACTTTGCAATGTAGAAATTATTAGTATCTTTAAAATCTCTCTCTCGAATCTATATTATACGGATTAGTGGCAAGAACCTAAAATATAACTAAATTATTACCCTATACTTATAATTTTAAAACCAATCTTTTTGTTGTATTAATTACATTCTATACTTTGTTAATTTTTCTGGTTATTCAAAATTCAATACTTTTGGTCCTTCAAATGGTATAACTGTTTCATAATGCTATTATTATGTTTCTTATAGTTATGATGGCTCTTCTGATATGATTTTGATTTAATTAAAATAGCTTTCATTATCTTTCGAGACTTATTATTATTCAGTATCTTCACCAATTTCCATTTCACCTATCTTACTATATAGTAGATATAATTGTTCTAGAGAATGTAATAATTCAGGTTAAGGATTTATATCATTTAAATTTAATTCCATTTAATCTAAAATTTTAGATTTCTATTTTAAAATCTATCTCCAATTATTTGATTTTTCAGTATCATCTGAAATCTTTAACTATTATTCTTTGATTTCTAATTTAAGTTTTTTTATTAAATCTTTTTTCATATTATTCTAATCAAATTATTAAGCCATTTCTATTTATAATTTTAATTGTTCAGTATCTACTTATAATTTTCTTCTCATTTACTTAATTTTCTCTTTATCATTTTTATATTATTCTTATTCTCTATTAAAAGCAACTCTCTCGTCCAAAAGAATTAATTTCCATTTACGCCTAAATCTAAGCAAATATTATACATTTATACTGCATTCTCTTCAATTACAACACTTTAATTCATGGATAGATTATTTTATATATTTATTTCAGTTCCAAAATTCTTTGGCCCTACTTATTTAAATAAATTGCTTTAAAACTTTGAATTATCATTACTTTAATTTACTGCCAATTATTCCCTTAATTCATTAACACTTTAAATCATATTTTACATTGTTTATTATCTCTATTGAAATTCTTAATGTTTTCTTATCATCTATTAATAATTCTATTCTAATAATTCTAATTCCTTATCTGCTATTTTATCATCCTATTTGTATTATTCAACTAAATATTGTAAACGATCTAAATCATATTTTATTACATCTTTTTATTTCAATTCATTTTATAAATCATATTTTAAAACTACTATATTCATACTTGTCAATTTCTCTTATATTTCCATCTTTTTTCTCTTAAATTATTTTATTTCTTCTTTCAATTCATGAATTAAACTTTTTGTTTGATTAATCTCCATACATAAATCTATCTCTTTTCCATTTCCTAAAATTTTACCTGTCTTCTTTTCATAATCTTTTTATATCTTCTCTAATTTTAATCTTTATGTTTCCTCCAATTTTCTTTTCATTTCTTAATATTTCTCACTTGTTTATCTATCAAAATTTATAATTTAATTTTATATTTGTTATATTAATTTCTCCTTCTATTAAGTAATTTTCTTTATATTTTCTTACTTTCTTTATTCAATATCTAAATTTCTATAATCATAAATTTATGATTATAACACTTTGGATTCACTTAATTCAATATTTTACAATTAATCAGTAAATTCTTATTAGATTTAATTAAATTTAGGATCATATTGACTTTTTATCTCCTCCTTTATTGATCTAACCATTCTCTAGTTTTCTTCTTATAAATCTATTAATTCGAATTTATATTCTCTTTTAGTTTAATCAAATTAAGTAATCAATTTTCTCTTTATTCCCTCTTATTCTTATCTTAATCTTTTCATATTTTCTTATTCTATTTATTACATCTTTACATAAATTTCTTAAGTCAATTCTTTTTTGTATTTATTAAACTAATTTTCTACATTTTTTTTCTTATCTTAAATTTATTTCATCCATTTAGAATCAGAATCAGAAAGTTCTTTCTATCTTTAATTAATTCTTCTAACAATATCTTTTTATTATCCTTAAAGTTCTTACTCAAGAATTCTTAATTTATTTTTTATAGTTTTCTCTTATTCATATTAATAATTCTCTAAATTACGTTCTAATTATTTTTTCATTTAATTCTTTTAATTTTATATATTCTATTCAATATCCTGTTCGACCTTTCTTTTAATTTTCTTCTTTTTATCTTCTTCACTCTTAGTTAAATTATCTTTTTATTTTTCATATTCTTCCTTTAATTCAAATAACTCTGGATCTGCTTCATTCATTAAAATCAATTCCATTTTATTTAACTTTTATTTGTTATCCTCCTTTAACTTTATAACAGCTTTCTTCTTTTCATCCTCATAATCTTATACTTATTTTGCATATTCCTAATCAACTTAAACTAATAAACTTTATGTGGCTGTATTTTAAATTGGATTTTACAACACATAACCTTAATTCTACCTATTCTCGTAATAAACATTAGAATCCATCATAAATGATTCAGCTTCCTCATTTGCATCCAAAGAATTTGGTTCTCTATACTTTTCTATATCCTTTTTGAACTTATTAATTCCTGTTGATTTCTCTACTGTATATTATAAAATACTTTTTTTTTCTAATTTTAAGTATCAATTTATTTTGCTTCCTCATACTTTCTTGCATATATTTAATCACAAGGATGATCATAAAGGATTTCTTAAGTTTCCCTGTTTTTATAGAAAACCAACTCTTCCCCATTTACCTTCTTAGAACAAATCTTCCATTCCTCTGGTAATTTAGCTTTTAAACCAGCTTTCGCAATATCTAAATATTAATTATCTTCTGGTAATTTCATTCCCAAATGAAGTGCATATTCCCGAATTTCTAAATATTACTATAATTAAACCTTATTTTGTAGGAGAATAATCATCCATTATTTCTTCCTACAATGTTTAGGTTTCATCATTTTCATCATTAAAACTCCTATTCATTAAAGGATTCTTACCGAACATTTAACTTAATTTATATAATTTAATATATTCAAACTAAATTCTCCTCTTGAATTAATAAATCTTATTTTAACGCCTTTTCTAAACTGCCTAACTATTTTCCTTATTGCAAGAAATATGAATTTTAAATTTTTTATGTTCAATAAATCTACAGAGCCTATAAAATAAATTTCTATTGATCATTTTAACAAAAATTAAGGTCTAAATATTGAATAAATTTATCAAATCATAAAAAACTATAAGAACAACTTAAGTCTTTCTTAAAACCACTAATTTCTAATTAAGATATTTTTATACATGTAATACATTTTTATGATAAGCTAAATTAATATAAATTCAGATCTTAGTTTTTTCAATCTTAAAATTGAAATAGAAATAGATTACTTTCCATATATATATATATTATAAAAAAAGAAAGAATATAGATATCTATTAATAGTAAAATTTATTAAATATAAAATTAATTCTGGTATGTTACCCTTCATATCAAGCTTAATTAGGAAAAAGGAATTTTAAGATTTTGCTGGTGTATGTAGAGGTATTTACAGAGTAATGGATGGAGTGAATTAACCTTAATTGTTAAAAGAGAATTTAATAGATGAATCTAAAAAATAGTAATAAATGAATGGAATAGATGGATAGTAAGAAAAAGTGGTATAATAAATATAAGAATAAAACTAATCAATAAAATAAGGAGCAACAAAATTAGATGATAATAATAAAGATCAAAATGAATACAAAAGGTAAGATATAATAGAATAAGACAAATAAAGAAATGTTTAGTAATCTTAAATTCCTTCTGCACCATCCATAAATAAATAATTTACTGAAAATAAAGTACCATAAACAGCAATTGGAAGAGTATATGAATTTGGTGCATTAGGAGTTAATTTGGCAACAAATGCAATGAAGACTATGGTGACTTAAGGGAATGTATAAAAACGATTGAGAATAATTAGGTTTCTTTTAGACAAGCATTGGTAAGTGAGGAGAATGCTTCACTTCTTGCAAAAGGTCTATGTAAAATGAGAGGAGCTCCTTTGAAACTTGCATAAGCATTAAGTATTTAAGAAGATGAAGTAATACCAAAACATATTAGATAAGCATTTGAATAAGCAAGATAGAATGCAGATATAATGCCATAAAAGTAATTAGAAAAAGTATTATAAATATATTATATAAATAGATGTTAAAATAAGAATTTGGAAATTAATGGATGAATAAATTTAAAGAATTCGATATAAAACCATTTGCTGCTGCTTCAATTGGATAAGTTCATGAAGCAATCACATTAGAAGGAAAACGTGTTGCAGTTAAAATTCAATATCCAGGAGTAAAAGAAGCTATTGATAGTGATTTAAATAATCTTAAAATGCTTATGGAATATACTAAGTTATTTCCAAAGACTATGTTTTTAGATAAATTGATTGCAAATACAAGAAAAGAATTGCATGAAGAATGTGATTATACAATAGAAGCAGCTAAATAAATTAATTATAGAAATTTATTTGGGAATTAAATTGAATTTGCTATTCCTGAAGTGATTACAGAATTATCAACCTCAAGAATTTTGACAGCAGAATATTTGTATGGTGATACAATTGATTTTGCAGCAGAATTTTATCCTCAACATTTAAGAAATGAAATTGGAAGGAGAGTTATGAGTCTTACTCTATAAGAATTATTTAAATTTAGAACTATGTAAACCGATCCTAATCCTTCCAATTTTTATTTCGATAGAAATTCTAATAAATTAATACTTCTTGATTTTGGAGCAGGTATTTTTATATTACAATTTTTAGTTCATGAATATACTAAATAATTTATTGATAATTATATTGGAGTTATTTATGCTGCTACTATTTAAGATCGAAAAGAATGTTTATCAAAATCTGTTGACTTAGGATTTTTAACTGGTGAAGAAAGTATTCGAATGAAAGAAGCACATGTAGATTCTATCATATGTGTTGGAGAACCTTTCAGATATTAAGGAGAATTTGATTTTGGAGAATAATAAATGACCAAAAAGATTTATGAACTTATGCCTGTTATGCTTAAATACAGAATGAGACCTCCACCTCCTGAAATCTATTCATTACATAGAAAATTATCAGGAGCATATTTAATGAATATGAGATTAAAAACTAAAGTTAATTGTAGAGACATATTTATGAATCTTTATGAATAATATATTAAACTATAATGAATCAATATAATAAGTTTCTTATTTAATTTACTATCAAAATTAATGATTGATTACTTTCAATTCTATCTACTTTCTGTTGATAGCCTCTATAAATCTGTATTTTATTTATCCTATTAGATCAATAAATTCATTAGAAAAATATCATGTTCTTGTTGATCTATTTCATCAAACAGTATGAATTTATTGAAGTACTAATTGGATAAATGAAAAGGATAAACTTAAGACCTAAATTATAAAGCTTCATTAATTTCTAAGCCTAATTGGATAATCTTTTGGATCTAAATATTTAATAATTTAATAGCCTTTAAGATTTTCACAAAAGAGTATATGTCATTAGAAAATAGAAATTAAAAGATTTAAGGATAAGCAAATTTCATATATAAAAACCCAAAATGTTATTAAAATTAATAATCAATAAGTTTAAAAAGTTGAATAACTCATCAATAAATCAAATGTACAAAAAACTTTTAATTAAAATAATTAAATAACCTAGTAATTAGTAATTAGGATACAGTCCTTAAAGGATTATATTTGATATTTAGTAAAAAAGTACAATTCAACTATGTGATATTTATGTAAGCTAACTAAATTCTAAATATATATTAATAGAATTAATCGAAATTATAAAAAGAGCTATTTAACTTATTAAATTTCAAATATCTTCAATAGGACTCTTTCTTCTTTTCTTCTATTTCAAATAAATATTGTAATAATTATTAGTGATAAAAATTCTTCTACGGTAGTAATAGTTGTAAGAAATTAAACATATAATAATTAAATTTTAAGAAAAAAGAAACAAATCATGTCAAACTAGTAATACTTTAAATTATTTGAATTTTTTCTATATCTATGATAGCATCCATCAAATAATGTAGTAAAATGATATGATCAATAAAAAATTAATTAAGAAAATTGGGATAAGAAGTTAGCAGGGGTATTTTTATAGTTTTTCAGTTTATTTCATGGGAAAAAATTTTTTAAATATTAATAACTAACCCATTTAAGATATAAGGGAATAAATTATTGAAGATTCTACGATAGTTTCTTATTTAAGATATATTGAAATAATTCTCTTAGAAATACACAATTTGCTTTAGAAAATGATCAAGATAATTAGATTAAATTAAAACATTGTTTAGATTTGTCTTGAATAATTTATGATAACGATAATTATATTTTAATTATAACATTTTGCTTCATAATAGAATTTACAACCTTGTGTTTATTCTTAAAATGAAAAGTATTTTAAAATATTGTCAATAAATTTTTTTTGTTTAGTAATGAGTTACTTGTTTTCGTGTTTATTATTAAATTAGTGTGCATCTCTTGTTATCTATTATTAATACATAATTTTTCAAAGCCTTACAACAGATTTCAGAGTTTTAAGAATTCCAAGTAATTTATTCATTATAAGATAAATAATGCAAGTAATAAATAGTAATAATAAGAAGTTTATCACCCCTTAAGACGGTAAAATCATTAGGATTAATTAAATTTTGGTTGAATAAGTCTATATTCTCTAACAATAGAAATATTAATGATAATAGTTTAACTAGATTAATGATAATGTCCAAATAAATGATTATAGAAACCCAAACATCATTGAAATCTTGTTCTCATAATTAATCTTTAAATAGAAGTTTTGGAATAATTGCACACTTATATATAATTTGATTGATATCTAAATAAAGAGAATATGTTCATAAAGACATAAAGGATATCTTCTCATTAAGCATGAATAGAATTTTGAAACACATCAATTAATAAAAATATATATATATATTCTAAATGTTTAATTCATACTAGTATGAGAAATAACTTGCATTAACTAAAGATATCGATAAGATTAAGAAAGGATACTTAAGAGAACGAGATGTTCGTAAAGGTATAAATAATATTTAGAATTTAAGAATTCAACAATAGATTAGCATAGAATTATAAAAAAAGAGTTGAAAATTTTGTAATCAATATGCTTGAAAATCCTATTGTTTGTGTTGATTATTAATAACCTAATTAATCATCATTTAGAGATGAGGATCCATCTAAGAATTTAGGAGATCCTTAATTTTATGTTAAAGGTTTTAAACATGAGAAAGATCGTATATAAGAAGCCTTAGATAAAAATAAAGATCTTGATTTTCTACCAAATCGATAAGTTGCTCATTATTGTTTTAGAGAAAGGGATCCTTCTAAAGATATTAAACGTGATATCTTTAGATATAGAGATAAAACTAGTTTAGAAAGAATTGAACAATTTCTTAAAGATCATACTTAAACTTAAGTCGAAAATTAAAAATTCCCAAAAAAGAAATTAACTAATCTTGAAAATCTATCTGATAATATGACATCATTAGATAGAAAGGCTTACATCAGTAGATTAGTGGCTAAAAATCTTTTACCTTCTCTTCATTAAAAAACACATTTTTAAGCTGCTTCTACCATGTATAACAATTTACCTTGTATTTAATTATTGCTTTATTGTAGTATCACTTATGGATCATACTAAATCATTACCTTAATTAAAGCAGTTAGAAACTGAAGAAAAAAGTAATCATCTATATTTATATTTAGAATCATAACAGCAATAATAAAGAGATGTTCAAAAAACAGAAGAAAATGAAATCAAAGATAATAATAAAGCTAAAAAAAATAATGAAATGGAAACTTTTAATCCTATTGAAACCTCTAAAATTATCTTAGAAAGATGTTAAGTTATTAGGAATAAAAATCCTAAAACTCATGTTATTCATAAAGGCGAAGGACATCTTATTTCAACTCTTGATAAATCTATTTAAGAAGTTTACAAAGAAATTTATGGAATAGATTTCACTGAACCTTAGTTTTTTCAAAAGTGAATATAAAATTTAATATTCAACCACTCATCATCATTGATTATTTTAATAATATCTCTGTCTAATCAATCAAATCACTCAAACTATTCTCATATTCTTTAAAAAGACTTGCAGTATTTTAAACACTTATTTCTTCTAATTTTGAGTTCTCTATTTTTAATTAATTTATCTATTATTCCAATTATAAAAGTTCTTAAGTTAATTTTGATATCTCTAATTTTTAAGATTATAATAAAGTTGGAGATTAATGACTTAAATTTTCATTCTCATCTGCCTCAAATTCACTAATTTCCATTTTCCTTTGTACTGTACGACAGGATTATTGAGATTATAATTGAGCATCCTATTAACATTTATCAACTGATAAATATAAAGACGATCTTTTTTTAGACATCTAATTTTAATATTATTTTATGCTTTCAACTGTTGTTGTCCTAGCTATTACTAATTCTGAATTTTTTGTTTAAAGTTGATTTATGTTGATCTAAATAATCACACTAAAAAATTTATCAATTTCAGTTGAATCAGTACTTTAAATAATTTTATCTAAAATATAAAAAGCACATGAAAATGATAGATTGAGAAAAAATTAATTCTTATAATGCATCATAGCTGATTCAATGAATTACTTTGCTGCTATTATTTAATCTTATTCCAATTTAAATCGAAATTTAACATCCTAAATAGCATCATGTTACATATAGTCATGATCTTTAATAAATTCTTATGTTGTTTAGTATTCAGGATAATATTATTTAGGTATTTTATGATAAAGATCTTCTAGTATTTTTAAACAAACATAATCCTTACAAAAACACAATAAAAATATTGTCAATTTGATTAAATATTAATTGTATCCTACTTTAGGATTACGAGTAACAAAAGTATCAACTACATTTGTTATAGTGGATTCTACATCTCTATTATTGAATATTAACAAATTAAAGAATTCTTAGATTGAGTAATTCATTGGAGTTTACATAATAGTTTTAACATCTCTAGCAATTTTACTTGATTTAACATCTTTGTTTAATTTGTACACTTATTTGATAAATTCAACATCTTTGACCCAATACTTTTTGGCTATTTAACTATTATGATTCCATGCTAAAAGGGAATCTGAAATAATCTTTTTGATGGTTTCACAATCTGAACGTAGATAGTTGTTTTTATACCTTGCATACAAACTTTACAAATATTTCTGAATACATCTCTAACCTATTGTAATTTAGAGCAATCAGTGCAAATAATTCTATTGCAACGTTTACATTTGGTATCTCTTCTCCATAATATATTAAAAGCTTTCTTACAAATATCACAACTCATAATATAAATATATATATATATAATTTATATTAAGAAAATTTGTTAAGATGAGTGAAATTAAAATCATTTAATCATAGATTATTTTAAATCTCTTTAATCCATACTTAATAAACCAGGTAATTCTTCAACTTCATCTTCATTTAGATTTCCCTTCTTTTTTTTAAATTTATCCATAATCATTCTATTCTTATCTATTTAAATATAATTTGAAATATCAAACACTTCCTTCACTTCTTAACCTAATTTTTCAATAAGTATTTTATTAAATCTATTATTCTTTTCCTCTGATAAAATGACGCGCTCATAAGCTTAATATAATTTATAATAAATCTATAATCCTGGATTAACAAACTATCCCTTTTTAAATTTCTTATCAAACATCATTTTCGCTACATCACTAAATTATACTCCTAATCTTTTAGTAAAAGCACGTCTTAATTAATCATTTTATAATATATATACTTTGAATCTCTTCTTCCAGGTAGATGATGTTTATAACTTTAATCTTCAATTGTTATGACTTCCTTTGGAGCAAAATTAAATAGAATTTATTGATCTCTCTCTAATAAAAGTTCTTTTATTAAATTAATTTCGTTAACTTTATCTATCAATACACAAATATCCAAATCTTAATTTATTTTTTTACTTTAACTTAAAATCAATAATTTTACATTGCTTTATCTAATAGAATGCAATTCTTATCTTAAAATAATTTGCCACAAAATAATTAATGCAATACAAACTTAAAAGTAAAAACTATTGGTCGACTTCTATCTAGCATCATCTAGATTTGTTTGGTTAAATACTCTTTTCTATTATGGATTCCAATTTTATTAATTATTTATTTATGTATTTACTTTATAGATTGTTTCATATTCTTTTACTCTTATTATTCCACTTAAGTTTTTGTTTATCTATCCTAATTGAATTTTGCTGTACTACCAAACATAACTATATCTGTATGATTATTATTTTGAGTTAAATGACTTGATATAAAACTCTTATCAACACTCTCCCATTCTATTTCATTGTCTCCTACAGGTTATAAATGAATTCCAGAATTTTTCTTACATACATGGGTTTTATCATCTGATTCAACCTTATCATTATGTATTACTAAAGTACAATCCACTTTATTAGGTAAACTAGGTCTAATTGATTATAAAGCATTATTGCAATTGATAGACATATTATTAGGGTTTATTGAAGATACAGGACTACATCTTTAACTAATAATTTTTGATTAGGATTTAACATAAGTGATTTCTTTTACTAATTACTGTCTTTCAAATTTAGCTTTGTTTTGATTACCAAAATGAAAATCATACACTTCATTAGCCAATTCAATAAGATCTAGCTGATTTTACAAATATACATTGTTATTTATTATATATTCCAACAAAAAAGCCTAAAACAACAAAGACAATATTAGCAAAACCTCCAAGAATAGATAGTAACTTATCAAGTTTTTGATAAGATCTTGAAATATAATTGGTATAAGGAGATCTCCTCAAATAGATAGCTGCAAATTATTCAGCGGCATAAATGCTCTAATCTCTATAATCACCCTCTTATTTTGCAAACAAATGAATTGCTTCTAATTCTTCACTTGTTGGTAATAAATTATTATCTGTTTTCAAAACATATTTCGTAAAAAAAACATCAGTCTCTTTACCTATAATATTGGGTACAAAAGAGAAGAATAATTCATCATCAAGAAATGATTAAATATAATCATCTCCTTTTTAAGGATTAATAACTTTATTAGTGATGTATCTTAAAATGAAATGAATATTTAAATACAATTTAACTCTAAAAGATCTCTAATCCAATAGCCATTCATCTACAATTTCCTAGGAAGCACATACAGGCTTCCAACTAAAGAAGGAATTAGATTAGGTCTAATTACTACATTCGTTTACAGCAATTTTAAGGAAATCAAAATATTTATTTGTATACCTTCCCTTGAGAGATAAAGAATAATTAACCCTATATTTGAAATCAAGTTATACTAAGGACATAACCAAGTATCGAGACCAATTTCCCGATATTATTATGTAAAATTCATTCCGTAAGGTTAAAATACATTTTGAAATCGATCTAAACTGCAGGGTATCAAATCAATGAATTGATCTTTCTTTATGAGAGTGCCATTTTCTAGTCTTTCATAATATCTGAACTGTTTAATATATTATGGTACCTTTAACGTAAAGTTATGTTAAAAAATGGATTTGTGTTGAAGTTAGCTTATTCTATAGCAACAGCAAACATGAAATTTGAATCATTCAGTTCTATTTAATCTGGTTCATCTTCAAAAAGTTCAGTTGCCTCACTTTATATGTTAACTTTATTAAGAAAGTCTTGAATATTGGATTGAAAAAACAAAACAACAATTCCTAGAATCATTAAGGTGAAGAAACCACCAAAGGCAGTTTTATATTCATCTTCTCCGTTAAGATTAAGCATAATGTTCTATCCAAATAAATCAATAGACTTAAGCACTTTGATTAGCAATTTAAATTACACTTCACAATAGATTTTCTTATACTCTTCATTAAATTATATAAAATTATAGAAAATAATGATTCTCATTTTCTGATTAGTTAGATAATGGATAGAATTCTAAAACAAGAACATGAACCCTAAACCAGTAATATGCTTATTGTTTGTCTGGTGTAAAAACAAGGTTTTTAAAAAGTGGATTAGAAACTAGGGACAGGATATTAATCTTGAAAATAATAAATTATTTATTTGATTTACCATGAGTTTTAAATTATTTTCATTAAAAGTGCCTGATAATCTTTCTGAATATAATTTAGTAGATTTTTTAATTGAGTTAGTTTTCTTTAGCAATTAGTTAAAGATCAATAAATGTATTCATAAGATATTATTCTTTATTTTGATCAGGATGTTCTGGTAATTTAATCACAGAACTCATATCATTTAATTAAATTCTTTCTAAAAATCCAATTTTGTCTAAATAATTTTGAGGAATCCAACCAAGATTTACAATCATGATATTATTAATATTATCTTTTAAATAAACCGCATTACACCATTCCTGGTCTTTCAACTTAATATTTGTTAGCTTTATTGAAATATTTATCAAGTTATCTACAAGAATCTTTATTAAATTAACCTAGATGTTTTAATAATTAGAAATGAATATTGTTTAGGATCTAATTACAGAATATCTAAAATGGCAATTTGTTAAACTGTATAATCTGATTTGAATTTGTTCTTCTATTAATTTCCATTTTCGTATAGATTCCTTATAATGACAATATTATTAATTTCATGCTAACATTGTTATAATTGTGATAGAAGACATTACACCTGCAAATAAAATTCTTTTCATTAATATTCTTAATAAAATTGTTTATTAAATAAATCATTCCTTAAAGAATTTATATACTAAATTTGATAAACAAGTAGCACTCTAGTATTATTATTCTTCTTCATTTAAATCTATAATTTTAAATCAATCTATACCTGTATTAATATCTTCTATTATTGAATTGTTCCATTATTTTTTATTAGATTATTCAATCCAATCAAATTGGTAGTTTTCTATTATTTTGTTTTCCCTTAAGATCTTTCTAAATAAATTAATTAAGAACTCATGATCTAGTTTATTTTTATGTTGATTCCATTTTATGTACCCAAATAACTCAGAAAATGGGAGTTGACTCATAGCCTTTGAATTTATATACTATTCTTTCTATTTTAATACTACTTCATTAACCAGAACTTGATTTCCATACTTTTTCCAAGGTAAATGACCTACTCATATTTTAATTTGAATACCTTTATATAAAAATACTAGAGTATAAGCTAACATTTCAATGTCATCAATAAATTTATATTTCTATCTTTTATGCACAGATATTGGATCATATAAAAATGTGCCTTCTACTTCTAAACCTAATTCATTCTAATTCTATTCTTTTGCTATTCCAAAATCTATCAAGTATATTTGTGGTTCTTAAATAATTATTTATTAAAACCTTCAAGTGATTTCACCATTAAGTTTGTAGGTTTAATATCTCGATGTACCAAATTCATTTAGTGTACTTACTTTAATATCTCCAATATCTGTATTGCTATAAAACAGATGCATTTCAAAGAAAATTGCTTTTATTTACATCTTATTGTATGTAAATCTTAAAATAAAAGTTCCATATTCATAAAACTTCCTTTTTCCTATTCTTCTAATCCATAAATCTTAGGTATTCCTATTATCTTCTATAATTTTAGAGTTATTTGATATTCTCTTTGTAAATTGAATTGAGAATATTTTATTGCCACTTCTTTGTTCTTTGCTAAATCTATCCCTTTGTATATGGATCCAAACCCTCCTTTATTTATCTTACTTTAAATTTAAAATCCAGGAAGCCTAAGATTTTCTTTTTAAAAACTTAAGCTTTTTTATGATCTAGCCATTTTTTTAATTATTTTATATCTGCTAGAAGTCTATATAAATATATTTATGAAATATTATAAGATATATCTATTTGCATTCAATAGAAATTATTGGTATATCAATATATATTAAATCATATTAAAAAGTTTATCAATTTCTTATATGATTTAACATAAAGCTTTATAAGAAAGAGTATTAATTTTATAAAATTTAAAATTCTTTTATCATTTAAATATTTCCAACTTAATTCTCTTTCAAGTACTTTGAATTATTTATGAAAGTGCTTCTTTGAAAAATAATAAAGATATCTTAGAACTTATTTTTAAGATAGAAAATTTAAACTAATGTTCAATCTCAATTCAAATTATTACAATAAACATTTTTACAAGAGTGAAAATAAATGGAAATTTAAATGAATAGATGTTGAGAGACGTATTAAATGATCACTTAGATTGTTTAAAATAATTAAGATATTTATATATAATTTACTTTTTAATAGTGTATGAAATCTTAGAATTCTAAAAAACCTAATCTTAAAATCGCACTAAATAAGAAATAGGTAGCATCATCAATAAAATAAGAGAAACCACCAAGTTCCAAATGTTCTTAGAAGACAACATCTTCAAATGGAAATGTAAGAAATATAGTGTATATGAATGATTTAGACCACTGCTTCATCCAAATAATTATGTTTTAAATTTCATGACATTTAATCAACTTCTAATCCAACTATTATTTCTGAAGGAGAGAAAAAATGTAAATAAAATTAACAAATAATTACCAAGCTCTTGATCAAAATCAAACATAATAGATTTAATTGCTGATTCAAGAAGTTTTACAATTATAAAAGGAAAGTAAAGACATGGACACCATTATTTCAAAACTTATTATAAATAAAAAATCAGACATTTCAGATAGAGCAAATACATCAATTACTGAGAGGAATACTAAAAAATTCTTATCTATGTATTATATGTTACGTAAGAATCTAGAAAAAAGTTGCAGCCAAACACTTGTGATTAAAAATATAATACTCCTCTCAATTTCACATTTTGTAATGTTGATGAAACACAATAAGTAAGAGTCATATAGGCTTAAACTATGACAAGATCTTAAAAAGGACTTCCAGATGTGTTTTAAGTTGTACCAAATCAGAGACGGTTTTTCGTATGACAAAAGAATTTGAAAAGAAATTGTTATACGATTTTATATTTAGTTTCAATTAGATCGAACAAATCTTCTTACTTAATTATTTAAATAATCCACTTATTCTCTGTTTAAAGATAATTTATTAAATTCAATTATTATTATGCTCCAGAACTGGACTTTAATAAATATTTAATAAAATAATTTATATTTTAAATGTTTAATCAGTTGATTAATCGATACTATTGTTTTTACAAAAGATAATATAAAATATTTGAAAAAGGTTAATTCATTTATTTTGAGTTGAATCTCTTAAGTGAAATAAGTGTCTTTGAATTGTTAATTATTTATTTGTATAATATATCAAACATATTTATTGGCAACTCTATAAACTGTCTGTAAATAATTTCCAATTAGTGGTGAGCAGTATTTTCTTCTATCTGCATCAGGATGTATTTTTTAGATTTAACTGTAGAGAATATCAGATGAAACAATATCACAATAGAAAAAAGAATCTACATTTCTTTACATTCTAGCAAATGCAGATAAATTTTATCGGAAGAAATTAATATCATGAATTTCAAATTCAATTTCACATCTTCTAATATTATTAATTATATTATCTTTGATTGATGGAAATTTAAGTTCTGGAGTCACATCATATAATTTAGATAAAAGATGATATAATAGTTTTTTCCATTAGATTGATCCATTCTCTTTAAATTAACCTCTAAGTTCTTAAAAGTTAAAAGTATCAACTGTCAAGACTCTGCTGAGACTAATCTCTAAAAATTAATATTCTATTATTTAATATTATTTAAATCTAATTGATCTAAATTTATTTCTTTCAATAAAGTCATCAAAATCTACAGGCACATTGAATTTATTTTCAATATTTGCAGACAATCTATATTGGATATTATCTTTCATAATATCTAAATTTTCTAATCTTTTTTTTTAAATGATAGCTTTTCTGCCATTCAAATAAACAGAAATTCTTTGACCATTTTATAAAAGCATATCTAATCGTAATCCATAATTTTATCGCAACGAAGGTAACATTTTTTCAGGATCAATATACAAACTATAAATTTAAGAGGCAAACTCATCTTTTTATTTTTCTAGATTTCTAAAATATTGAGTTAAACTAATATAGCTTTATGATAAGGAATTAGTATCCCATTTAGTCTATGGAAAAAGAGCAAAATTAGGCTAAAATGTATAATATTACGCTAATTGTGTTATCAAAATATGATGATATTTAGATGCAAATCTAGAAGGCTTAGATGTGTATATACTTAAAATTATCAATCATATTTTAATGATTTTATTCTTTAGCAATGAAAGTACCTATCTTTATTTCAATTTCTAATTATTATTCTTATGAAAGATTGGCTGTCTATTCAAATATAGTTCTAAAATATCTAAGAATTTGCTCTTAGTATTCATCAAAATCAACTCTAATAGGAATGAGTTGATTTCTGATTGCTTAGTCTTTTTGTTTTAAGTAGGATAATAAATCATAATTGGGGTAATTCATTAAATTATTTATAAAGATGCATTAAATTTATTTATAAAGAAGTAATAAATTAATCATTGTAAAATGATTAATCTCTAATACAATTGTAAATATTTTCTAAGATGCTTCATTGAGTTGTTGCAGATATAAATTAACTATAAAAAGATTTGTATAATAATTTACATTATATTTTTGAATTTATACTTGAATAAACTAGTAGAGTCTTTAAAAATAGTTAATAAAATTCTGATTGATACAAATGTTAACAATATAGTAAGTAAAGTCATCATACTTTTTGATAGAATGACTATATTATTATAGAGAGTTCTAGAATTCAATGATGGTGCTTAAATTGGCCTTTTTAAGAGAATTGAAGTCATCTTAATCAGCAGGAACATAACCATAACAAATATGATTATCTAATTGATATATAGATCTCTTGATTTGAATTAATCCTTCACAGAAGACTACTATATAATTTTTGTAATAATCATCTAATTGGTTATTTTATTATTAACTTACTTGTATTATTAAGATTCAATTAATAAAGAGGACTAGTATAATGCCTCTTTTTAATATAATGGAATTAATAACTAATTTCTCTTTCTTCCAGAATATTTACAAGTATTCTTATATAAGATATATCTTCTTTTTATTTCATGCTGACTCTTCTTTAGAATATTCCGAGATCATAACATGATCCAGAAACAAATATTGGATATTTATTAGGATTGTAGCACTAAAATAAAATCTTCCTGTGATTCCAAATATCAGTAATAACTAACATATATAAATTAAAATATACTAGTATTTTCATTTGTTCTTACTATTCGATTAGGTCCCATTTCCCATTCAATATTTTAAGGTCTATCAAATTCGCCAAAGAAATATTTGTATTCAATATCTTAAAACTCTTAATCAATAATATTTATTTCTAATGTTGATTTCCATATGTCTCCCTTTTATTTATTAATATTAATGATACTTACTTCACTCCATTGCATTCTTAAAGCTTACATAGGATTCCAATGACCCAATTCCTTACTATTACCACAAACATATACAGCTTCACCAAAAGCCAAAGGAAATTATATTTAGAAGGTAAGCATTGGTATAAATTTTTAAATGATTATCCTACAGATTTGTGTCATCTAATTTGTAATTCATAATAGTTATTATTTTCAATACTACGTATCAAAATGATAAAATATTATTTTTTTAATTTTCTGCTTTTCATTTTAAATAAATGTTAATTTATTTTAAATTAAATGGATATACTCCTACCTCAGAAATAAGGTGAATTAATTTATATTTATATTTCGACTCAAAATCTTAGAAATTTTGATAATTCCAATATCCTTTATTTACAATATACTTATTAGATGATTTCTATGAGAAAAAGAAGTGTCTAAATCATTTCTTGATTCTTAATTTTGAATATCCTATTCAAATAATATATAAATTTAACAAAAAGAATAAAAACTCATATTTTAAATTGTAGGATGCTAATAATCTAATGTATTAATAAGTCAAACCAAATTAAAATGCTTTATTTGAATCATTAAAAAAACCACTCACTAAACTTATATAAGCTAGAAATTCATTCATTGATTTAACTTAATCTAACTAAAGGTAGGAAATATTATTAATTATATAATAAGGATAGAACCTCAAATAATTGAATCAAATTAATAAGCAAAAAAAGTTACTGAAATAAAAGAGCGTTCTCATAATATATTATTTTATTTTATAAAAAGGTATCAAATTACTTGATTTAGATTTTTTCAATAAAATCAAAAAATTAAAGAATATAATTTCATTTATTGACATTTAATGGAAAGATTGCTAATATTATTAAAGTTAATAATTATAAAACAACGAATAGAATCAGTATAAATAAATAGTATAAGTAGAATTAAAAGATTCAACATTTTTAGATTATTTGATGGGTAGATAATTATCTGTTCCTTAGATTGTTTTTTTCGAGATCAATATTTATNTCCCATTTCCCATTCAATATTTTAAGGTCTATCAAATTCGCCAAAGAAATATTTGTATTCAATATCTTAAAACTCTTAATCAATAATATTTATTTCTAATGTTGATTTCCATATGTCTCCCTTTTATTTATTAATATTAATGATACTTACTTCACTCCATTGCATTCTTAAAGCTTACATAGGATTCCAATGACCCAATTCCTTACTATTACCACAAACATATACAGCTTCACCAAAAGCCAAAGGAAATTATATTTAGAAGGTAAGCATTGGTATAAATTTTTAAATGATTATCCTACAGATTTGTGTCATCTAATTTGTAATTCATAATAGTTATTATTTTCAATACTACGTATCAAAATGATAAAATATTATTTTTTTAATTTTCTGCTTTTCATTTTAAATAAATGTTAATTTATTTTAAATTAAATGGATATACTCCTACCTCAGAAATAAGGTGAATTAATTTATATTTATATTTCGACTCAAAATCTTAGAAATTTTGATAATTCCAATATCCTTTATTTACAATATACTTATTAGATGATTTCTATGAGAAAAAGAAGTGTCTAAATCATTTCTTGATTCTTAATTTTGAATATCCTATTCAAATAATATATAAATTTAACAAAAAGAATAAAAACTCATATTTTAAATTGTAGGATGCTAATAATCTAATGTATTAATAAGTCAAACCAAATTAAAATGCTTTATTTGAATCATTAAAAAAACCACTCACTAAACTTATATAAGCTAGAAATTCATTCATTGATTTAACTTAATCTAACTAAAGGTAGGAAATATTATTAATTATATAATAAGGATAGAACCTCAAATAATTGAATCAAATTAATAAGCAAAAAAAGTTACTGAAATAAAAGAGCGTTCTCATAATATATTATTTTATTTTATAAAAAGGTATCAAATTACTTGATTTAGATTTTTTCAATAAAATCAAAAAATTAAAGAATATAATTTCATTTATTGACATTTAATGGAAAGATTGCTAATATTATTAAAGTTAATAATTATAAAACAACGAATAGAATCAGTATAAATAAATAGTATAAGTAGAATTAAAAGATTCAACATTTTTAGATTATTTGATGGGTAGATAATTATCTGTTCCTTAGATTGTTTTTTTCGAGATCAATATTTATAGCTAATATATTAAATATTAATTTAGAGTAGAATATAAAAAAAGAATATTTATACAGTATCTATAATTATGGATAAATAGAAGTTTAATAATCATAAATAAAGATTATTATTTAGAAAAGATGTTATCTGAATCTATATTTATTATAATAGCAATGTTTATGTTCATAATTTGTGTTAGAGATGAAAATTTTCTGTATATGAAATAATTTGATGATCCTAAATTTCCTTATGAAAAAGCAAATCAAATAATTATCTATCTGTAGTTATGGGGATGAATTATTAAAATAAATTTATTGTAATATATAAATAACATTGAACCTTTTAAAGGGTTACGTATTTAGATTGATGAAGTATTAATACGATTAGAAAATAAATAGATTAATGATATATTTATTATATTTTGGATGAATATCAATCAAACATGAACGTTTGAGAAATCAGCACTTTTAACAAGAGCTAAAGCTTATTCACTGATTCCTAATTCTCTGGTGAATTCATTCTTGGTATTGGTATAGATATCGGTTTCTTCAGCATAGGTATTATTTTCTAATTCTAATTCAGCAGTGTATTATTTTTAATCAGCTGCTCTTTAATCTCTGAATTCAGACAATTAATCAATTTTTTCTATAGAAAGATTATAAATATGAATTTATACCATTGGTGGCTGTTAAATCAACAGTAGCTCTATCAATTTATCTTTAGAATTCAGCATATTCATCATCTAATTGTTCAAGATAAGCTTCATGATCTAAAACATCTTAAGCTTCTTATGCTGTTAAATCATTGATTTAATCAACAACAGCATTTCTAAATTCATTAAGAGCATCAACAATATTTTTCAAAACATCTTAGTTAGAGAAATTTTGATTAGAAGCTAAAGCAATTAAAGCTTTAATCATTGGTGCCATTCTTGATCTTGATCTAATTTTATTTTCAATATTTTTGAGAGTATTTTAGAATCTTCTAATTTATAATAATGATGGATTAGTTAATGAAGCAAGAAGAGCTAATGCATCATCAACTGAAGCTGTAGCATCATTTAATTCAGCAACTTATGCTTCAAATGCATCATGTTCTTATTCTCTAACTAAGATAGCTTCATCATAATTCTTTCTATTATCTTCTTAATATCCAATGACAGAATCAATCTTGCTTTAGATTTAAGCTCTTCTTGGATATAATAGATTATCTAAGGTATCTTATGTATTATTGACATCTTAATAATTTCAAATTAAAATATACCTATTACAGCATCTTGAATGTCTTATTCTAATGAAACAACTAAAGCATTGTGTTCATTTGTTCTAACTTTGAAATTGAATTCTAATTCTTCTAATTCCTCTTCTAAATCATTAATTAATTCTTCAATAGCATCAATCAATTCTTAAACTGGTCCTCCAGCCATTGAATGTAATTCAACCAAGTGAAGTAATGCACTTCCATAAGTACTTTTACTTAAATCAGCTTACACCTTTGCCATATTTCTCTCTTGGACTCTAGCTGTAAATCCTACAACAATTAAGGCAATCAGAATTATTGATTTCATTTATTTTATTTATTAATCATATAAAAACGAATTTTTTTCAATTATCAACCATTAATTAATCATACTTATAAATTTCAATTCTCATTTCTACTCTATTTCCTTTTATTCATCCTATCTATCATTTTATACTCCTACTCTCTATATTTCATAACCTAATTATAATTATCATTTTCTTTATTTCTAATTCAAAAACGAATTTATTTTATCTCTTTTATTAATATCACTTTTCTTATTATTTTTATATCCTAATACTCAAATTTATATTTCTTAATCATAATCTTTATCTCATTTTTATTCGATCTCATTCATCTCATGATATTTTAACTTTATATTTAAATAATATTAGAATCTAATTATTATTATTAATCTTAAATCATTTTATCATATTATAGTTTATAATAATTATAAATATCAATCTAAACCAACCGATTTATATCTTTATCATTCAATAAATTCTAAAACCAATTATATTTAATGACTATGTTTTGATTTACAATTGAATAAATTTCTTATCTCTTTCAAATAACTTAATGCCTTCTTTTAATCAGTTGTAAATTATTATTTATGATCAATAACTTACCATTCACTCACATCTGTCTCCTCTTCTATTGTTTATATCATATAATCAGAATCTGAATTCTAACTCATCACTCTCCCTATCTAATTTTCATCTATCATAAAAGTCACTTCTTCTTCTACTGAATACATCAATACCTTCTTCTCAGTTGTTCTTATTTAATCTGAATTGAATCTCATCAATCTATAATTTTACTTTGGAATCATTGTCTATTCCTAAAATGATAATGATCTGGGTTTCCCTATCTCCTCACTCAAATTCAAGTGTTAATGAAACCTAACTATTATTTCCAAGTCATCTAACATGTTTAAATGATAACATTTATATAATTCTAAATTCTAGTTTTTACCATTATGATCAATAACGATTTACAGTAAGTAGTTTTAATAACACTATTACTTACTTAGAAAATTCTAATACAATTAACTCTTTGTAAACATACAACAAAGTTAATTTTTTTCAAATGTACACTGTTTCCCACATTCTTTATTTCCCTTGTTACTACTACTTTTAAATTACAAAATCCATTATTCTGCTAATATCCTCCTGTGACTCATATTATGTTCTAAGTAAATCCATATACATAACCCAATTTCATCAGTTTTTTAATTTAGCGTCTTATTCCATATTTGATTATTAACCGCATCTTCTTACTTTTTGCATACTCTTTTATTTAGTATAGTTGTCATATATTCATTCAAAATAAATTTGTGATTTTGCATAGTTTTTATGAGATGCTCCCTTTTTAAATTGTTATAATTTATAAATTAGACATTCTTTTCTAGACACATTTCTACTTAACTTTCAGTCTTTTTTGATTTATTTCTGAACAAACCATCATCTTAAACTAATTAAAAAGAAGAACATATCTTAAAGTTATTTAATCATATGACCACGTTCATATCTTTGTCCAGTCATGAACTTTAAATTTTATATACTATACTATGCAATTGTGTTCAATAAAATTAATAAAATTAATATGCAAAATGAAATTAAAATAATTAATATTATTAGATACTATAATCAAGTATATTTACATACACCATAAAATTTTATTTCTTGATTCCTTATCCAGAACAACTTTTATTAAAAACAACCATAATTAATTACCATTAAAATTATCAATATTATTGATTTTTAATGCTATATAGAATTAATTTAACATTTTATATAGAATCAACCACTTGATAACTCTTAAATGATGATTAAATAAATGAATAAGTTTAATTATTGAGTTCTAATAAAATCTACTCTAAAAATGCAAAAAAAGCTTCATTAGATTATCTTTCGTTCGTTATCTTTAGAAAAATAATTCTTAAATTGCAAATTTGAGCATGTAAAGTTATTAATGTAATTGATTAGTATTAAGAAATCTTAGATCAAAATTTTAATAAAAACCATACTAATTCTAAAATTGATGATGTTATTAATTTTATTTATATATCAAAATGCTTAGCATATTTCATACTTCCAAAAGCAAGACATCAAGTATTGACAATAATAAACTTCGTTGTCACTCAACTAGACTATCTCAAACTTAATATTCTGGTCCAAGAGTAACTGAGGAAGATAAATTATTATTTGAGAACACTCAATTAAAATATCAGATTCATTAACTGGAAGAGGATTTTAAAATGTTTAAACTAAAATAAAAACCAATGAAAGTAAGCAAAATTCATAAATTTAGACTGAATAAAGTTATAATGGAGAAATTTATTTTCAATAATAGAATCTTCGTAAATTACAAACCTTGAATAAATAGCTTGAATCTGAATTGTTATAAAAAATTAAAATCATTGAAGAGATGAAAAAATAGATGAGCCTCACAAAATAGTAAGAATTATAAATTGAATGTAAGGAATATCAATCAGAATGCATGAGATTAAAAAAATAAATTTAATAAGTTAGTTAATTATTAAATTATAAAGTGAATGGAGTAAATTTTAAAGATGTACATGAAGATTTATAAAAAAGACTTAAAAAAATGCAAGTTGAAACTAATTAATAATAATAACTAATTTAATAATTACAATCAGATACAGTGAGATATCAAAATTAAATTGAAAAATTAGAGATTGAAAATAAACATTTGGATCGAGAAAATAAAAAATAATTACTATTGATTAGCCAAATATAAGTTCCTTAACAGAATAAATTTAAGAATAGATTATAAATATATAGAGATGAGGTTGAAATTACAAAACTTTAAGCAAAGATAATAGATTTATAACAATAACTTGTAAATCAATAGAATTATAAGGAGTTATATATACAATAACTCTTAAAAATAATCAACGAGAAAGATGATTAATTATAAGCTTATGAATTATCGAATCCAAATTTAATTATAAAATAAGCTACGGATACTTAATAATTGATATTAGATGAAAAGTATTAAAAGTGCGTTTAGAATATTAAAAGTGAAAAATCTATTTAGGATGAAATAATCAGTGAAATACCATCCTAATTAAATCTTTTTAGATAACCTAGTCTTCGTAAAAAATAACATATACTTGATTATCAGAAATCATTTTAAATCGAAATGACAAGTATTCATGGATTTGAAGAAGATTCAATATCAAATGAAGAAGATGATGAAGGATTATCCCTAAGAAAAGAATACAAAATATAAAAGCTGCCTAAAGTGAATTATTATGAGGTTAAATCAATAGGTAAAAAATTGAAGTTTTAATTCTAATTAAAATCAATCCCATTAATATATTTAGATCAACTATTAAATTACTATTCAGATTCCTAACTTTCAATTGAAGAGATCATAGATATTTTATCTAAAGAACCTTTCATGATGGATAATGAAAAAGAAAAACTCTTAGTTGCTAGATATCTTGTTGAAGATAATACATAAGATTAGGTTATGCATAGTCTTAAAAATTCTAATTCTATTTCAATAATTTAAAGTGTCTTAAAATAATTACTCGGAAAATATTAATTGTTTTCCTTTTCAGAAAAAACTAATATTGAATAAAATCTAAAATAAATTTTTACTAAATATTAATACAAAATTGAAGATACTTTATAATAAATAACAATAAAAAAATAAAAAACACAATCAGGAGAATGTGATTCTTCAGATTATGAAGCAACTTTAAAATTTTGTGAAATATAATTACTACCAAGATAAATTGAATATGTTGAAATGATAAATTACAATTTAGGTAAAAATTTAGAAAAAATTAATTACAAAGCTCTACTCTAATATTTTTGCAACACTAAATTATGATATTACATTGTATATATATTTTGATATTTATATACTATTTCTAAAACTTTTTTTTAAATATGAACTCCAGCATCAAATATTTTAATTAAGTGCATTAATTTATTTTATAATTTAATTTATAAAATAGATGATGAATTAGAATTTTCTCCTATATGATCTATGATTATTAAAAGTAAATATTTTTGGATTAATCTATAATTAATATCTTTATTGAAATTTATGTAATCAGTTTCTATCCTAACATGTGGCAATTAGTAAAATAAAAATAGAAAACAAGCTTGTAAACTAATAAAAACAATATGTATTTCATCATAATATGAGGATTTTACAAATAATTAAGAAATGTATTTAAACAATCTTATTTAGAGTTATTTGTTATAACAAAAATTCTTATAGTTGCCCTTAGTACAATTTTACTTTAAGAAAGCTAATACGAAAATTAAAATTGAAGAATTTACCTTTAATAATGCAAATTATAGATAAAAACAAGTATTATTTCAATTTTCATTAGATTAATGGTTGGAATATCAAATGGTGATGCTCAAATATTTGATCTTACT
The DNA here is from genome assembly GCA_905182985.1 of Paramecium sonneborni. Taxonomy (NCBI): domain Eukaryota; phylum Ciliophora; class Oligohymenophorea; order Peniculida; family Parameciidae; genus Paramecium; species Paramecium sonneborni. The sequence continues at coordinate 158,326 of CAJJDN010000168.1, read as the reverse complement.
ACTATAAAGTTAATTAAAATACTTGTTGGTCATGCTTATCAAATTCTACAAATGATACCATTTGCAGATTAATATTTGATTACTTTATGCCATAATAAAGAAGCAAGAATATGGAATTCTAGGAATTTTTAACTTTTATTCAAAGTTAATCATTAAATTGCTGTTAAAAATATATTCTTTTCTAAAGATGGTTAAAAAGTTATATTAATAGCATATGATGGGTCAATTAAAGTAATTTTCATGATATCTTAGGTATACAAAACTTAAACAGGAGAATTTATAAATTAAATAAATCACAATTAATAATAAGTTTATTATTGTAATTTTTTTTAACCTATTGATTAATGCTTAATAGGCTATTCAAACAAATAAGAGAAGTAAATTAAAAAATGCTATATTACTAGTACAATTCTCATATGGGATATAACTGATTAAACAAATAAGGTAATCTTCTAAAGATTATAGAAAAGGATTAAGAATGCTTATTTCAATTCAAAAAGTAAATATTTATTTAATCCAAAGATTTTGATTTGGTTTTGGTTTTTACAAATTCTTCCTAAATAATTATATATAATTTATTGACCTAAGCAATTAAAGCAGAAATCTTAGGATTATAGAATTAGATTGTCTTTTTAGATTTTACTAAAAACAATCATCTTATTATTTGTGACTCAAATAATATTGTAGTATAGTAATTATAGTTATTAATTAAGTTCTGACACAGGAAAATTTAAATAATAATTAAATACATTTATTGATATTTAGATTAGATATTTGAAGATCTTAGCAAATTTAAATCATGTTGTTAATACAAAAAATGAGTAAAACAACATTTAAAACATAACTCAAGATGAATAAATAAACAAAAGTGAGATATGGCTTTAAACTCCCTCTTATTTTTCAGCTATAAGATGATATTATGTTTAATTATAAATATTATCATGATATCCAAATTTTTGCATTTTAAAACCAAGAATTTGTTGAATCTAAACTAAAATAACAATATTTTTATTATTAGTTTAGTAAAATTAAAATAAATTCTAACATTATATAGATTTTAATAATTAGTTTTAATCAATTAAATTAATATTAATAAATAAATGAAAATGAATTAAACTTAATAATAATTAATCAGAAATTAAACTCCTGAAGACCTGATTTAATCATACTTAAAAAAATAAAGAGAAAATGATTCAACAAATTCTTAGATGTAAACTTAAATTAAAGTAAACCATATTTAATAGCATTCAATAGAATAATTAAAAACAAATTTAACAAATCGTTAAACTTCAAATGAATCTATTATGAAGAATGATAGTTAATTAGTTTACTAATTATTTCAACTTTAATAAAAAGTACGAAATTGCGAAAAATAATTCATTAAAAAAGAATTGCACTTATAGGAATAGATACTTTAAGCTCAAAAAAATTTTGAGAAAACAATGAATTTAATGAAATTGAAATATTAAATGCAAATAGAAGATTTAAATTCTGAATTAAAGATGAAAGATGAAGAAATCTGCAGTCTTAATTTATAATTACAATCAAATAATTTAAATAAAATAGGAGAACAAATTTTTTCATCATAATAAAAGCAAAAATCAATAAATAGTGAATATCCAAATTCTTAAAGTTCTAGAAAATATTGTTAATTCTAAATGCCTACTAGATCATTGAATTCAAGTAGAAAAGAGGGAGTTAGCAAATATTAGAAGGAATTAAATAGGATTAGAATACAGACAGTTGAATTTGCGGAGAAATTTGAAAATGAGAAACATCTAATAGAATCAGATATAGCAATATTGAAAAATTAAAAATAAATTCTTCGAAGTTACTTGAATTATAATAAAATTGAAAGTACAGATTAATCAAAATATAAGCCACCAATAAAGCTAAATAATTTAGTGATAAATAGATAGAATAGTTCTTCGTTTGGAGTAAAGGAATATTTTTCTCGTAAGTAATGAAAATAAGATTAATCTTTGTATTTATATTTAAATAACAATAAATAAATGAATCAATATTTTGTGAGGAGCTCCTCCATATATAAAATTTAATCAAAAAGTTACCAATAACCAATGTTTTCATCTCCTAATAATTAAATAAGTTATTTTCGTAAATCTTAAGTTGAGAATTCTAAATGATATTTAAAAATATTTACATTTAGTTTTCATTAATTATAAAGCTTTTTCAACAAGATTATTACCTAATCCACCTTCACATCTATGTCTTAAAAGCTTAATTCTATCTTGAATTCTAGCAACAATAGAATTAATAGGTTTAATTTCATCTTGATCTAATTCATCATAATCTCCTTATTCTTCATCTTCTTAATCTTCATTTTCTAATTCTTCTTCAACTAAAGGAATCACTTAACCAGCTATATTAATTAAATATAATTACTTTCTAATGCTTTTATTTACATATTTTATACTTATCTATTTTATTATAGAGACTAACTAATTTCTTATATTTTTAAAGTTTTATCTTTAAGTCTAGTTTTCATTAAATCAAGTCTTTGATCAACATCTCCTTCTTCTTCATATTCTTCTTCATTTTCAATTTCTTAAATTGCCATAACTCCTTCACTATCTTCTGAATCATCATATTCTTCTTATACTTTTAATGAACTATCTTTTGATTAACGATATTATGCTTATTTTCTTTCTTATGCTATTTTTCTATTTTAATAACTTTCTTTATATATCTATTATCTTTCTTTTTCTTCTTAAATAGTCTTTTCCTCTTCTCTTTTTTGTTTTTTCTAAATAACTTTTTCCTTAGCACTAATAGTACTATCATCTCTCAATCTATCTTTTTCAAGTGATAAACTTCTTTCTTTTTATTTATATCTTATTTCATTTGGTCTTTTATCCCTTTCTAAAGAAACCTTTCTCTAACTCACTCTATGATAATCTAATCTTTATTATATTTCTGTTTTTTGTGTATTCTCTGATTTATTTGTAATATTTTCTGTTGTAGTTTTAGTATTTGTATTAGATTCAATATTTTTAGTATTTTATATAGGTACTTTTAATTGTTTTTTTTATTCTAATCTTTTAATTTCTTCTTCTAATTTTTTTTTTTCAATTTATTCTTTTTTTAATTGTTTAAGTTTAAGAGCTTCCTATTCTTATATTTAAATAAGCATTCTTTATTCTGCTCTTCCTCCTTTTTCTAATTCATTTTTAATATCTGCTATAGTAGCACCTTAAGCCATTTATTTTTGATAGTGTTAAATAAGTGGTAATACACCTATTTATTCAGCTTGCTCATATAATGTATCTACATACATATCATCTAAATCTGCTGATTAAGGTTCTAAGAAGATTGATAATGAATAATAATACCACTAAAAACTTCAAGCATATAATAAATAATCCTTAATTTAATGATTGGTTTATGAACTATTTCTTAAATTGTAGGTCTAGCCTTAGGATTTGTATTAAGCATTTTATTTATTAAATCTCTTAATGCTTTAGAATAGGAGGGACTAATAGATGAATAAGATCCTTTTAATATTTTCAAGGCTAAACCATTCATTGATTAGGCATCGAAAGCATGTCTCAGATTACACATTTCATATAAACAACATCCGAGTGCCCATACATCACTCTTATATGAATATGGTTTATATTTAAATAATTCTGGACTCATATAGTATGGAGTTCCTATACAAGTGTTGGCTAAATCACGTGTTGAATCAAGCACTTTAGCTATTCCAAAATCTCCTAATCTTACTCTACCATTCTTTAAAAATATATTTTATGTCTTTAAATCTCTATGTAAAATTTTTTATTCATGTAAATAACATAAGGCCAATGTCATTTATGCAAACCAATCCAATATTTGAGATTCCGCAAAACTTTTCTTATTTCGAATTTTTTAATATATATCTCCACCTTCACAATGAATCATCACAATATTTAAATATTATTCTCTATCTAAATAAGAATCCTTATAAGCCACTATATTTGGATGTCTCAATTTCTATAATAATCTAACTTCATTTTCTGTATTCTCACGATCCTTCTAACTCATGTCTCTTATTTTTATACGCTTAATCACATATAGACGATCTTCTCTTTTATTTCTAGCCAAATACACTTAGCCAAATGAACCAGACCCTATTGATTTTACTATTTCATAAAATTCCATTATTTTAAATATTCATTCTAATATAGTTAATTTATGTGAATATTATTTTTTATTCCAATTATTATTAGTAATTATAATAATACATTAAAATCATTAATTTAACTACCAAGGAGTCAACCCTTAACAATTTCTTAAATTTTGAGCTCCCTAAGCTATTAATATATCAGCAACATTATAAAAGTGATAAGCTATGGCTTTATGTAACGCAGTATCTCCATCATTCTTTTATAAATCATAAAAATATAAATTAATACATTTTACAAATTTATCTAAGCACCTCTATGTAATAAGAATTACACTATCTCAATATTCCCAGTCTATGCTGCCAATATTAAATATGTATTGTTCTCTTTTAAACGCTCATTTATTGCTTAATTAGGATTATTTGAGAATACTTCTTCAAGCTAAATATTTATTATTTATTAATAATACTTCACATAATTTTTATTCTTCAATTAATAATTTTATAATCTCTATTGTTTAAATAGATTATCTTCTCTAAGCTTCAGTTATTTAAGTTCTCATTTATAAAGCATGTTTGCCCATTGAAGCCAAAATAAAAGCATTTCTTCTCTCTTGACTTTTCGTCACAAGTGGTTTTACAGTCTCCTCTTTTTAAGAAATTGGAATCGTTGTATTTTACATCGTCTATGTAACCTTCATTTTATTTGATTAAGTAGTATTTATATTACTTGTTTCTTTAATACTTGTATCTTCTTATGGAGAATCACTCCTTCTATGTACAACACTGGTTTAACTGGAAGTAGCTTCAAGTAACTATTTAAGAGGTTTAGAAGTATTATTTTAATTAATAGTTGTTTAATTTCGAGGTGATATAATTTTTGAATTATGTTTTTAATTTGATCTTTCACTTGGAGGAGATTAATCATGATTTGAAGGTTTTTTCTTGATAGGTTTAGTAAATTTGATATTGATTTTATTAGTGGGTTATTGAATATTTGTTTAATCATCTACTTCAGTAAAACCATAATTATTTATAAGATTATCAATTTCATGTTCATCTTCAAAAATTCCAGTTAAAATTTCATTATATCTATGCATCATTACATTGACTTATTTTATATGATCCTTTTTTTTAAGATATCTATATAAAGAATTGACTGTTCTATTAATTTATTTGTCATCATTTAAATTTTCTGAATCCTTAATTATTTTAATATCACATGTAAAGTTTTCATCTTGAAGCATCAAATTTTTGGCTTATCCATCCAAACTACTAATTATAAAATTAAGATATGAAGTAAAATTTGTAATTTTAAGTGTGGATTAACATTCAATAATATCATAACCTGTAAAATCACTATTAAAGCTATCTATATTATATTTTGAATGATCATCAAATGAATAATCAAACCAATAGATTTCATTAAATATGAAATTTTAATTTTCTACTTGAACTTCAAAGATTGGATTGGATAATTGTTCTGAATAGATATTGATTGGACTAGTATAACAAGATTGGAGTCGACTAGATTATTAACTTTCACATAATTTTAGAATTGAGATAGAAGAACGCTTTTCTTAAATTAATTAGAAATGCATTAATATATTTTCCTCCAATTTTGTAAAAATCCGAGACATCTTATTTTATAAATACATTTTCGTGAACCTACTAGTCTTACTTCATAAAATAATTACTTTTTCTAGATTATAGAATTGATGAACATCTTCATTAAGATTCTCTTAATCAGTTATACCAATAATCTTTTATATGGATTTAGAAAATTTTGATGTATTTTTTTTAGTTTATTAGGTAATCTAGGATTATATAAAATGTAATTACAAATTATAAAGCTGACTTTAAAACATGTTTTGGTTAATCATTAAATACCTATAACTCTTCATTATGTTGTTCTGATATCACACAATAATCTGGAACACTAAATGAATAGACGCCTACCTAATTTTCAGGATTAAAAACAGATATAGTCAATATTCTTCTGTTAATTTGTGTTGTAGGTTAAAGTTATTCCTTTTTCTCTTCTATAGGATCCAGCATTATAGTACTTCCTGCTTTTTATATTGATGTTGGTTAATTCTGATATTAAATTGTAGATAAATGATTCGTAAATGTAAATCGAGGACTTGTCATTTAAGTCTTGAATTTATCTGATAAAAAACTATTTTCATTTGTATGAATATCATTATGCTAAATATGACTAGTAGTCATTATTTATCGAATTTTTTTTAAGAATATTTTTATGTTTACATTGTCTTCTTTAGAAATTAAGTAATTTCCAATTTTCATTCCTTATTTGAAAATTTTTTATTTGCATTCAATCTTAAATTATACTGGACCATCTAATGTAAAATGATTTCCCTCATCCTTCTTTTATTTTTCTTCAGAAATAATATTCTTGAATTATGGTGAAACGATTAGTTGGAAAAGAGACTGCTAATGTTAGGTTTCATCTTCTCCAACACTTCCTAAAGTTTTTATGGATATTCCCTTCATTAACTTTCTTGAAACTACCCTTCCACTTAATGGTGCAGGCACTTAAATCTAACAAATTTAAGCTATAGGTAGTAAAGGCAATGTATTCTTCATAAAGGATCTTTAAGTTGTTCTTCCAATGAAAAATGTCTTAGTATTTGAAACTTCTTAAACTGTATGTATAGATTTCACTTTATGGTGATCTTTGATTTTCATTTTATTATATTAAAATACTATTTAATATTTATAAACTATATGTCCAATCAATTCTATAAAAGAAAAAAAATATATTCAAATATAAATTTATATATAAATAAGAAAATTGAGTAACTTTAAGTTGTTCTTAATTACAGACAAAAAAAAGAAAGTTTTATAATTTAATAATTGCATAATGACAAAAATAAGAGATTCTCATTAATTTGTGTTGCTTTCTTGTTCAATCCATTATCATTGTACCATACTTCAGTTCCAATTAAAGAATAAATATTCTAACCAGTTGTTGTGACAAATTATTATAAGACAAATTGATGATTAAAATGCAATAGTTGGATTAGACTCCTGATATTTATCAATATCTGAGAATCTCAAGTTTCACAAAGAAATTATCTCCTATAAATGCTAATTTTGTTGCTCTTGATCCAACATTATTCTATTTTCGAATTTTAAAAGGTACTTGTTGCAATTTGAGTCATTACCTTTACTCTAATACTATTGCTAGTCTAATAGAATTGATTTCCTTTTTTTTTCTTTTTTAATTTAATTAATGAAAAAATCTTGTATACGTATTTATATAAAAATTGAAATATAAAATAAGTTCTACTTGCTTCTGGTAGTCACTTTATTCATTGCTATGATTTTAACCAATGCTTCCTTTGTTTCACTTTAAAACTCTCATTTTTAATTTTTTTGGGTTTGTTTAAAGTATTTTCTAATTGTTCATTTCCCGTAACGCTATATATTTTAGAAATTTAAAGGTGGAAAAAGAATAAGTTATAAATCATTTTGTAATATTAGATGATGATGAAGCAGAATTATTTTATTTAATTAAAATTTTTTTTCAAATTCAAAAATATTATTATTTGAAAAGTTCAATGTACATTAATTTAATTTGGTCATCCTATGAATTAATAATATAATGTTGATATGATTGTGATGGCTGTAAGTAATAGAATAGAGAAATTAATGATACAATTTAGATTAGATGTCTATTCTTCTTGAGTTGAAGCTAATTAAGTTTGCTAAATAAATACTTTAATTATTGAAAGCAGAATTATTTTATTCAAAAGCTTAAAGATTTGTATTGATTATAGAGGGATTAGAGCTACTTGGTTGAATTGATATGCCAATCTATGCTTTTTTGAAAAATTTATGTTTAGCATGCTGAGATTATTTATATATGTTGAATTACTTTTTAAGGGATAATTTTCCTTTTAAATTATAGTTTAGCTAACTCTTATCGAGCTTTTTCTTACTATTAAATCTAAGTAGCTTTATCAACATAATTCCATTAATTCTATTTAAGCCATTGTCGAATGTCTTCCAAGTTTTGTTCTTAAATTTTTTTAAACTCATTCTACACTTAGGGATCCAGTAAATCTATACCAAAGTTTTGAGCAAATTAATATAATTTCTTAAATTGATGTAATCTTTACTTTTTTAGGCCTGTTAAAATCTAATTATGAGATCTTCTCCAATTATTTCTTAGCAATCAATGCCTTTTAAAGTTTATCTCTTAAGTCTTCTGCTTCTCTCAACTAGCCGTTATGTTAATATGTTTTCACCATGTCCATTCCTCTAGTTTCAATAAATCGTCCTAATTCTTACACTTCAATAGGAATAGGTTTCTTAGGATCTTATTCATAACTAAGTTCTTAGTCATTATCTTAATATGCCAATTAGGCCATAAAATCTTAAGGTAATTCATCTTCTTCTTCTTCTTCATCAATATTATATTGAGAAGTTTCATCTAAATATTCAGAATATAATTCTTTGTCATTGTCATATTCTTTAAACTTTTATTATTTAGCCTTTATCATATCGTAGACTTTTGCTATGCCTTCATTATTAGGATCCAATTTCTGTGCGAAATTTAAATCTTTATAAATCATTTAGCAATCTAATTATGTAAGTTACTCCGATAAAAACCGAGACTAATTTATCTAAATGTTTAGTACTTTTGCTCTTAAAATAAAAGCCCCTGCACATAAAGGATTCAATTATTACCAATAATCACACATCTTAGTACAAGCTGCTTATTCATGCAAAACATAATAACATTTACCCATTAATTCGAATAATTTCTTCCAAAGGTCTTAAAAACAAACTTAATTAATAATATGTACCATTTATTTATTATTGTTCAGGGTGATGTTTACTACTCAAATCTTCAAATTTTGTTTCCTCCCATCGTTTTGATTGTTTGACTTCTACAAATACTGACATACATATCTCAAATTAATCTATTGCACTTTGATATTAATCTAGAGAATTAAATTTGTTTAGGTACTTTGATTAAAGAATTTTAAACCTCTTTCAAATAATAGTTCATAAATTTTCATTTTTTATGAGAAAGATTGTCGTGATAATTGCTTAAAAGCTAGACGAAGCATATAGTTTATAAATTAATTAAAAATCTTAAATATTCTGTGCAAGTTTGGTATTGTATTAATTTTCATGATGTTGAAATTTTGTTAATTAATTGAAATGATAATAAGGTTAAGATAAAAAGAAAAAAGAAAAATAAATAGTAATCATACAAAATAATAATAATAATATTAATAATAAATGTCAACTAAATTTCGTTAATCGGTGCGATTCTTACTTTGGGTGATTCGTAAAAATGTACCTGGAAGAATAGCATTGTTGAAGTCGTAATGTCCCTCACCTAAATGAGATCCAAATAGCGGTCGTAACTTGAGGTTTTGCAAGTAAGTGCACTGATGCAACGATTTCAATACTGTAGAGACATGATCACAAAGGAAGGATTCGAGAAATACAATAAGTTTTGTGAATTCTTGTATACAATATACTGCAGGACAGGAGAGAGAGTAATTCGTAAAGGACAATAGGGAGTGCGGTTTTACATGATTTTGTAAGGATAAGTTTCATTGGTGAGCTACAAACCTAAGAATCGTAAGGCATAAATGATGATTGATTAAGAGAAAGTAAACAAGTTAAGGTTATTTAAAGGAAACAGTTCCAAATTATGAGGATGATACTTTATTTAGCGCTTTCAGTTTTAAAGATTTGAATCCAGGAGATCATTTTGGGGATATGTCATTATTAGATAATGGATAAGTGTCATGTACCATTATTTGTAAAACCTTTTGTTAATTTATATGTATGGATAAACAACAGTTTGTTAAATTTATTGGAAAATCAGTACCAGTTTTATAAAAATTAAAAATATTAGAAGAATAGTCAATATTTAATTGTTGGACTGATGGAGAGTTGAGAGCATTAAGTTATGAATTCAAGAGTAGAATATATCATCAAGAAGAATTCTTATATTAAGAAGGATAAAAGAATGTTTAGGTCTTTTTAATAATGAATGGATAAATTGAGATGACTTCAACTCGTGATAATTAAACATATCATCTTAGTTCCTTAGATATTGGTGCACTCTTTGGAGATGATTCTGATTATCATACATGCAATGCTAAATGTGTTTCAGCTAGAGCCGAAGTTCTTGTAATTGGAAGACAAGTTTTAAATAGAATGTTAGATTGGCATCCTGAATCTAAAATATTGTACAAATTATAATTATGTATTCTCATCTTATTTATCCTAGAACAAAAAGCTAGTTGGAGATAAGAGAGATTAAATAATCTTATTGAATGTCATGAAGAAAAAACTAAATGTAGAAGAACTTAATCTGTTAAAATGCAATTATTGGATTTATTAATTAAACCTAAGTATTAGAAAATACGTCTATCTCCTTGTGTTAAGAGAGTCACTAATATTCAAGATACTATGGATTTTGAAGAAAAAAAACTAAAACATAAAGAAATTTTGGAAAAACAAAATCTTGTTATATCTTAACGCAAAATTGAATTTTTTAAATTGGGTCAAACATTTACAGAAAAAAGAAGAAAAAAGCAAAAATAATAATAGGAGGAATTAAATGCCAAATTAAAAAGATAATGTGAAAGTGTTCTTATTTCAGAACCTCCACTGGAAAAACTTAATAGAGCATCAAGTACTATCATGACAAAAACATCATAAACTTCTTTAAAATAATCACCTGTCAAAAAACTTCGAAAAGTATTTTCTATTGAAGGAACAACCATTAATATTCATTATAGATAATGAATTATCAATATTTCCAATATTAAAAACAATTCTTTTATCATAAAGTTATTCATTAGTTTATATATAATTATTACTTATGAGCAAAAAAATAAACATTTCTCAACCATTACCAAAAATTAATTGGAAAGATATGGAAATGGAGGAAGAACTTACTATCATAATACCACATGCCAATTTATTAAATAAAATTATAGACCCCAGATCTAGTCCTTAAGAATTTTTTGTACCAATAGTATATATTATTTGATTGTAAGAGATTTTCAGCTCAATAACACATGAAAGATGCTGATGGCTTTTTTATACCGCTGCCAAAAGAAGATCCAAAAAAAAAAGTATAACAATAGCATCAATATCAAAATGAAAGATATTAAATTAAATTAGAGGATTTAATATCAATAGATGATCTAGGTTAAGGTTCAAGTGGGAGAGTAATAAAAGCATTACATAGACCAACAAACATGCTCGTTGCACTTAAAGTATTGATTGTAAATAGTAGACAATACAAATAGTGAATGATGAAAAGTTTACTAAATAAGTAAATTTAGAACTGGAAACATTGGTCAGCTGTGATCATTAAAACATCATAAGATGTTATGGTGCATTTTTAGAAGGAGCTTCAGTGGCTATAGCATTAGAATTCATGAATTTAGGAACATTGTAAGATGTAATTAAGAAATAAGGAAAAATTCCTGAAGGCATGTTAGGATTAATAGCTTATTAACTTTTAAAAGGTTTGGATTATTTACATAGAACTAAGAAAATCATTCATAGAGATATTAAACCTTCAAATTTATTGATAAATAGTTAAGGAGAAGTGAAAATATCAGATTTTGGTGTGAGTGGTCAGTTATTAAATACATAAGATTAGAGAAGTACTTGGGTTGGAACAGTGACGTATATGTCACCAGAAAGATTTCTATGTGAGCCCTACTCTTCTAATACTGATGTTTGGTCTTTGGGACTCTCTTTACTTGAATGTGCTTGGGGAGTTTTCCCTTATCCTCATCCTGGATCTAATGAATTAACTCACTAACTTGGTTTTTGGGAAATCAAAGAATACATAGTTTCTAGGCCTGCTCCTCCTTCGCCTTCTGATTTTTCTTAGGTTGGAGCTGATTTCATTGCAATGTGCCTATAAAAAGATCCTGGATAGAGAAAAAGTGCGGCAGAATTGTTGGTATATATAATTATTTTAATTATTTTAGGAACATCCCTTTATTAAATAATATGAAGATGTGAGTCTATAATATTTAGAAGGCTGGCTTAACATTAATTAATGATTTAAAAATAATTATACATCATTTGAGATGTTTCAAATCTGAACTTGATTCTATATTCTTAACCATCATTCCTAATTGATTGTTTATTTCGATTAATTAGGGTAAAGTGCACTTGAATACAATGTCTTTATCTTTTTTTTCTATGGTTTTAGTATGAAGTTATATTTTATATATTTCTTAATACACTTTATTTGCATATTTAGAAGACACTACTATTTCTTATTACCAATCCACATCAACCAAGTAATTAAATCCTATTTTAGATTCAAAATTTGCAGCAATTATAGCATTATCAGGATCATTAATAAATTATTTAAATTAAGAAAACTTCTTTATATATCCATCTACAATTGTTTACTCAAATCCATAATCATATAAATTAGTGGAAATTTCAATTTCCATTAATTATAACTTTATGCATTGAACTGTAAATAACAAAATCATATTAAACAATTCATTTGTTAAAGGTTCTGTATTCAATTGATCCAATATTTTTGTATTATTTTCTTCTCCAGCCAAATTCATAAATACACATTTAGATAGTTTATCAAAATTTTATAAAGTATATGGATCTTTAGCTAATGAGCTCAATCCCTTAGATACTTCTTCAGGTATATTTTTGTTTTCTTAAATATTCATCTATTCTTATTGTAATTATATATTGATATTTTTTAATTAACAAATTGTGTTTAATTAAAATATGAGATAAAAACAAGACTCTTTTTAATGTTCATTTAAGAATAAGATTAAATAGAATCCAATAAGAAAGAATTCTATAATAATAATACTACAATGATCACATATATTATAATTTAATCACTAAATTAATCTAATTATTCTAATTTCATAATATCATTCATAAAGTTTCTTCTCATAGATTTAATTTATCTTTCTCATATCTTTTCTTCCTGTTCTCATATTAAATGAACACTCTATTAGATATGTATTTTTAATAATCTTAGTTATTATTATTTTTTTTAATTTGGTTTAAGATGATGTACTGCTTTTTAATTAGGAAGCATACATTGTTTACTTATATATGATTATAATATATATTAATTTTATTAAATTAGTTAGATTGTAAAATTACATGTTAATTTAAATAATAAATGGGCAATTGTTGTAA